>VNJU01009782.1:0-11107 GCA_008042675.1 Drosophila seguyi | reverse complement strand
TAAAAAAGAAACTGTCACACAAAGACACCCTGATACGAAAATTGTCGACGAATTCTCAGTAACTGAGCATCAGCTACTGAGCAAAACGAGCCAAGTGGAAATGGAAAGTGTCTTCTTTGTTGCTGTGTACGATATTTTATATTGATACCCCCTCTGCCCACCAAGCTTCCGAGCTCGGCTACTCTTGCGCTCCTGTATTTCGGGCCTCCGCGCAGTGTCCATCGAGCGTGCCAATGCTCCCCGCTTTTCAGCATCCATCCGCCGCTCCTCGGCCCCTTCGAGCTTCCGCGCTTACCTCCTTGTGAGCTCCCGCGTCTCGAGCTCGTGGCTCAAGTTGGATCCTGCCGGCGATCTCCCATTCTCGCTTTAGCGGAGTAAAGCTGGCGGTAGCGCGGCTCTATGTTTATTAAACATATTATTTATGTGCTCAGGAGTCAAAGCAGTGCGTTTTTCATAATAAAAAATTAAGAGCTGAGAAGAATCTTTCCACCGTCACCTGAGCTCTCGGTGTGGCTAACACCACACGCGCAGCACACATACATGCACAAATGACACTTTCAAATTAGGTAAAGTGTCCCAAGTGAACAAATAATGTACGAAGTGAGCGACAAAATTCGTTCACTCGTTGAGCATAGAGCAAGCCTAGAAAAAACGAATTTGAACTTTTTTTCGTTTCTGTTTTCAATCGTGTGAGCGTGTAACAGATCCATTGCTGACAGCTTAAAAAAAGAACACTTTTTGCAATCTCTGCTATTGTGATCTATTATTTTGACATTATTCACTAAGTTTGCAGTATTATCTTTTGCCACGCTAGAATCGTTATGTAGTTTTATATATATTCAATAAAACGGATCGTTAAAGAAAAAAAATTAGAAGTTCTATTTGTGAGTCTTTTTTTAAAAGAAGGAATAGTATTTTCTCCTAGAAAATCAAAAATTAATGTGAAAAAATTTTTTTTTTTATTTAATGAAGATAAGACTTGTTATTTTTTTGTCATTTAAAAAAAAAAAAAATGCAGCTCAGTACCAGAGACGTAGAAATATTAGTTAATAATAAATGTTGTTGGCTCACATATTTTTTTATAATTTAAAACAAAATTGTCCAACCGCATTGTTAGTAAAAAGGCTAACAGATATTAGTGTTTTCCAAACAGCGGTTTCCCGCATCGGCTTGGATTTAGAAATTAAAATTAATGCAAATTGGAGCCTTGGCATTTATGCAGCCCGTTTGCGTTGTTTCGCACCTTTGCAAATCTTGTTTTATATGTCTTCAAGACGCGCTTTGTAGTGTTGTCGGGATGTGGATGCCCTTAGTAGGCTACAGCTGGATAGTCTTGATGAGGACGGCGGCGATGGCCAGAGTCACGGCGTAGGTTACAGCTGGATGGTCTCGGTGGAGACGGCGATGAGGACTTGACCAATGAAGGATGCCATTGCAGAGGGTTTTTAAGATGTTTATACTTGCTGCTGAAGTGGCCGTTGGCTGCTTGCGAATCGTTGAGCACTACACACTGCTTGCGCGCTTGCGCGGTTTTTTTGTTTTTGGCAACTGGCAGCTGGTAGTTCATGGTCCACGGCGGAGTTGAGATGGAAACCGGTGCTGAGTAGCTTAGGCAGCCGGTGTCGATCTGAGCGGCAGCATAGTAAGCCGAGGCAGCAGGATCAGAGTAGGCCGGGGCAGCAGGATCATGTTCACCATGTTCACGGTCACCATGTGAAAGAACTTCTGTTCTCTTTGAGGTTCATTTATTGAATGGTTAATGTGTGCTGATGTTGGGCTCAGCTAACCCGCACATACAATGCTTATATCTATGTATTTTTAATTACATTTATACATATACATGAACCTACTCTAATTATAACCGCTAAACTCTATCTCCTAACACGAAACACGCTTTCACTATTCTCTTTCTAGTCGAAACCAACAAAAAAAAACTCTCAACTAAGCCTCTCTTCCTGCCTCATCCTATCGCCAATCCTCCGTTTGCCACCAGCCACTGAATAGGTCGAATACTAGCTGGCGGTAGTCGCCGCCACATACCCTTCCCTTGGAGGATCTCTACATAAGCCATCGCACGTGTTCCAACCTGGTCTACCGGAGCCACTGGGATTCCATCCCTCCACTGGATTTTTATTTATATTTTTTTTTGCCACTGCGTATGAGCTCGAATGTTCTTTTTTAACAGGACCTTCGCCACCCCAATCCTGGTTTCTGTTGGGCGCCACTATGGTGCGACCTGTGGGCATCTGGGGAAAAATCCTCCCTGGAGATGACTGGCTAGCCGGCCTTGCCCCACCGAAAGGCAGGCCGTAACAAATTGTTGCTTCAATAAAATTCTTTATAAGTAATTTTACCGAAAGTCGAGTACCGTTGCAAAGTCGCGATAGATTCAAATTACGTAATATTAATAATAACTGTAAAAACTTTAAGTTGGAAGTTATGTTTTGGAAGTCCCGGTAACTCCAGGGAGTTTAATAGCTTCGTTAGATACATGATCGGGATTTGTTATGGAATGGTACATCATTATTCTTTGCGGCAAGAATTGCACATTGACTTAACCAACCATAGTTGTGATAATTCTCACTAATCTTTGGGAAAACAGTTTCAATAAGAGCTTGTAAGAGTATCTCATCAAGTGGGATTTTCCTTTTCCAACACGTAACAATTGTAACAAATGTATGGAAAATTGTGCAGCAATTTGTTCATGTTGAAGTTGAACTTGTGGTGGCCAGTCGTAAACAGAAATATTAAAATAAGTAAAGAAGTTAAACGTTTTGCGGTAAAGTCAACTTGTATTCAAATTCGCGTAGGACCACCGCATAATGTAGAGTATAGCGAAGATCGCGAGCGACGAAGTGTTCTGCACTGTTCACGCGTTGAACCTACCTACATAGGTCTAACCCTTTCTACTGTGTACCAAAAGCGTGTAAAGAAGGAATAGGAGAAGAGCGCCTGGAAGTATTCCGTTAGGTGAAGTTTGGCAACGCCGCAGCAGCGGACAGCCAACTTTTCGCGACAGAATTCTCACTCATTTCTCTTTGTGATTCGAAGTCGTTCGCATGCAAAACGCAGCCGATCGACACAATAAGAGAAAAATTTTCATACTGCGTTACCGAAAAAATTTCCAAGTCTTGATTGTGACTAATAAGAGGAGGCTACCGAAAAAATTTCCAAGTCTTGATTGTGACTAATAAGAGGAGGCTACAGGTACAAAAAGGAGTTGGGAGTAATTGTGCACACTAGCAAGAGGTAAATATTTTAGTGCAAGTGCGAGTGAAAAATTGTTTTAGAGCAACATAATATTTTCATAGGAGAGAGAGAGAGACGAAAGACCCGTCAAAGCCGGCCATAGCAGCGCCAGAGCTGCAACTTCGCCCCAGCTCTTGAGCGTTGGCAGCCGGCTGAGCAAGTTCATCGCAGATTTCTGGCCAGGATTGAAACAGATCTCGAGATCGCGTGCTCTGGATAACCTGCCGCGGCAGCGCTGCCGCTTGCTACATTTCGGCGATAATTTGGCCGCGACAGCCCGTGCCACACAGAGGTTTGGACTTAACCTCAAACCGATCAGCTAGTTCCACACCGCCAAGCCGACCCATACGCGGCGACTCCGAAGCCGCGTGGGTTCGGCAACATTCGGGCAGCCATCGGTAAGGTGATGTGATTGAAGAATGCCTCGCGTAGCGAGCGGCATCGATGGAGCAGCAGATAATTAGGAGGAGAAGAAAATCATAGTGCCGGCAAAAGGGCTTAGCACGCACGTGCCACGTGCGGCACCATAACCTGGCATAGGCGATTGACAGAGAGAGGACAGACCTGGCATACGAAGACGCATATCTCTTCGTATGTGAGGAGCTAGTCAGGAGGATTTGATGCAGATGCCATACAAAGGCGGTGTCGACTGCAGTACCGCAACCAATCGAGTGATGGACAAGTGCTGTAGTTTTTATTTTTTTTTTATTTTTTATTTTTTGCCTTGTTGAAGCTCGTGTAAATTTCGAGAATTGAATAGTTGCTCATACACCGTGCTCATTTATTGTACATTTTGAGTCGAATTTGAAGATCAAAGAGCAACACAAAGGTAATTTAGTCAGAATGTAAGAGCAATTATTTTTGATTAAGTATCTTAGCACAGCGTCTTCGATGGGCCCAGCGAACCTGCTTCGCCGGAATGTTGAGTAAGTGAGAACCTTCCTTTCTTCTAACTTCTGACCTTTAATTGACATTTTATTAAAATAAGATCTGACGATTCGAAGCAAAAACAAAAAAAAGATAAATCAAATTAAATTTAAAGCAGATGAATCAGGAGTTAAATAAAAATATCTTAATTAGGGATACAAATGCCGCAAAATAAATTTAGCATGAATATCATTAAGTGCATTTTTTGAATAAACTTTAATAAGGGTTAACCGGCAATCCAATCTTACGCGTTATCATGGCAGGGAGGGTACAGAAAAGGGGGCGAACAACACCAAGCCACCTTTACTTCTTATGTATTTCTTGCCCGTTTACATCCTTGTTTCTTTAACCATTATTTTACAGATAGTGCACTTAAAACTCTATTTCGCGTAGTACGGTGTGTGCATATAGGGAAACAAGGAAGAACCCACGACACTCCGACGAGCTTAGTACAGAGCAATGCTAGGGGTGCTCGAAACCGACTCTCCTGATACACTAACTTACCCTTAAGCTAGTGAACACAGGTCAGGGAGCCCGGGTGGGCAACCGACACGCCTAGTCTCTACTAGATACAACCGACAACGATTAACGATAAAGTTTTTACGTCTTTTACGTTATTCCCTAAAGGTTGATGCCTTCAGCAAGCATTTAATTTATTTGCAGGCGTTCCAAGGGGAATTACTGTTAGCGTCTGCCAAAAATCACCTGCCAACAATATCAACAAGCCGCCAAAGATGGTGTTATTACGCCGAGGACCCTTCAATGTATGGTTTAGTGCTTCAATTGATTTCTTATGTGTGTGCACTCTTCCCAAACATTGAGCTTGCATTGCATCATTTTGAAATCTTGTTGACAATTGCATTTTTTTTATAAAATCAATGACTATTATTCCATCACATGGTATTAAAAAATTTGAGTCTACCATATGAAATTCATGTGGAATAATATATGTTGTCGATTGAGATTGTTCCTTGAGACTTTACTACACCTTGGCCTATGCCTTGGATGTTTATTATTTTTTCATCCTGAATTTTGAAGTTATCAGAATTTACTTTTCAAAGTGAGATATCTGCACCAGTATATATGAGGAATGTTAGTTTATTTTCAGTTGAATGATTATAGGAAGTTACGAATATATTAAGACCATAATTAATTATTCTCACATTATTGTTATTGTTGTCCTGGTTGCAGTTACCTCGGCCTCTTCCTTTGTTTTGACTCCGTCTTCCTCCGCGGTTATTATAGTTATAATAATTGTTATTGTTGAAATTACTGCCTTGGTTGTAATTGTTGTGGTTGCTATTTCGGCCACGATTATAACCTCGGCCTCCTCTTTTATTGTTATTTGCACCTCGTCGATAATAGAGTACAGTGTTACTATGACCTATTATCTCCTTGCAACTGTCTACAAATTTAGAAATGGCATCATTCATGTTTGTGAATGTGCCTGCTTGCATGATAAGTTTTACCTTATGAATGGAGAAATTTTGTGTCATGGCTTTTACAGCTGTTGTAGTGCTGTATATATTTGCATAGAATTGGCTGGGACCTTGACTGATAATGGCGCCTTCAAGGGCCTTTGTCAATTTGTCCACCTCTTGGGTGTATTGGATAGCCGATTTATTTTTCTGTTGTAGATTGAGAAGCTTAGCAGATATAACTTCTACCGATTTTTCTTTTACTGCACTTGACAGTTGGGTAATGATTGCAGCAATTGTCTGCTCATTACTTATAAGATTCCTTGCATGGCCTTTCAGTTTTTTTAAGGCTTATCGCTGTCGGCTCATACGTGCCCTTTAAGGTGTCTAATAGACCTAGAGCATCTAAAAAACTTTGTAAATTTTCGAGCCTACCATCAAACTCTGGTATCAGAGATATGGCTAGCTTGATAAAGTCTGTCAATGTCTGTTACATTTCAGAAATTTTTATTGCTTCTGGCTAATATTTAATTCGATCGATCACTAACGGATTCAGCGTCGCTTGATTGAATAGATTCGCTTAGTCCTTTGAACTGGTCTGGATCGAATTCCACCAATTGACTTAAGCTTTCTTGCACGTTAATCAGAATATGTCTTTTTTTTCTGATATTAGTTAATCTTGTGTTTAGGGATTTTATTACATATGTTGCTCAGGTGTGAATCTATTTTTATAGCTATATATTATTGTATTCTCCTACTACTATCTCCGTATAGTTTTGCAACGTTTCTGCTTTTATTACTGCATCTTATTTTAGGCATTTATATGATTTGTCAAACTTGTAGCGAAATTCGTCTATACGTTTCGCTACTTCACTCCATTCCATTCTTGTATTGGAATTTCTTATTAATCATTTTTTTTTAAATACGACCTAAATTGTTTGCTCTACTCATATATCGCTCCCTAATAATTTTATTGTGATTGACATAAATTGTAAGCAAAAATTGTAAAGCTAATACCATTGTGATCTATTATTTTGACATTATTCATTACATTGGCAGTATTATCTTTTGCCTCGCTAGAATCGTTATGTAGTTTTATATATATTCAATGAAACGGATCGTTAAAGAAAAAAATTAGATGTTCTATTTGTGAGTCTTTTTTTAAAATAAGGAATTGTATTTTCTCCTAGAAAATCAAAAATTAATGTAAAAAAAATTTTTTTTTATTTAATGAAGATAAGATTTGTTATTTTTTTGTCATTTAAAACAAAAAATGAAGCTGAGTATATATATACCCAGTACCAGAGACGTAGAAATATTAGTTATTAATAAATGTTGTTGGCTCACATATTTATTTATAATTAAAAGAAAAATTGTCCAACCGCATTGTTAGTAAAAAGGCTAACAGATATTAGTGTTTTCCAAACAGCGGTTTCCCGCATCGGCTTGGATTTAGAAATTAAAATTAATGCAAATTGGAGCCTTGGCATTTATGCAGCCCGTTTGCGTTGTTTCGCACCTTTGCAAATCTTGTTTTATATGTCTTCAAGACGCGCTTTGTAGTGTTGTCGGGATGTGGATGCCCTTAGTAGGCTACAGCTGGATAGTCTTGATGAGGACGGCGGCGATGGCCAGAGTCACGGCGTAGGTTACAGCTGGATGGTCTCGGTGGAGACGGCGATGAGGACTTGACCAATGAAGGATGCCATTGCAGAGGGTTTTTAAGATGTTTATACTTGCTGCTGAAGTGGCCGTTGGCTGCTTGCGAATCGTTGAGCACTACACACTGCTTGCGCGCTTGCGCGGTTTTTTTGTTTTTGGCAACTGGCAGCTGGTAGTTCTTGGTCCACGGCGGAGTTGAGATGGAAACCGGTGTTGAGTAGCTTAGGCAGCATTAGGTATAGTAAGCCGAGGCAGCAGGATCAGAGTAGGCCGGGGCAGCAGGATCATGTTCACCATGTTCATGGTCACCATGTGAAAGAACTTCTGTTCTCTTTGAGGTTCATTTATTGAATGGTTAATGTGTGCTGATGTTGGGCTCAGCTAACCCGCACATACAATGCTTATATCTATGTATTTTTAATTACATTTATACATATACATGAACCTACTCTAATTATAACCGCTAAACTCTATCTCCTAACACTAAACACGCTTTCACTATTCTCTTTCTAGTCGAAACCAACAAAAAAAAAAAACTCTCAACTAAGCCTCTCTTCCTGCCTCATCCTATCGCCAATCCTCCGTTTGCCACCAGCCACCGAATAGGTCGAATACTAGCTGGCGGTAGTCGCCGCTAGTGACATACCCTTCCCTTGGAGGATCTCTACATAAGCCATCGCACGTGTTCCAACCTGGTCTACCGGAGCCACTGGGATTCCATCCCTCCACTGTTCTTTTATTTATATTTTTTTGTCACCGCGTATGGGCTCGAATGTTCCTTTTTAACAGGACCTTCGCCACCCCTATGGTGCGACCTGTGGGCATCAGGGGAAAAATCCTCCCTGGAGATGACTGGCTAGCAGGCCTTGCCCCACCAAAAGGCAGGTCGCAACAAATGGTTGCTTCATTAAAATTCTTCATAAGTTTTTTTACGAAAGTCGAGTACCGTTGCAAAGTCTCGATAGATTCAAATTACGTAATATCAATAATAACTGTAAAAACTTTAAGTTGGAAGTTATGTGGTGGAAGTTCCGGTAACTCCAAAGAGTTTAAAAGCTCCGTTGGATACATGATCGGGATTTGTTATAGAATGGTACATCATTATTCTTTGCGGCAAGAATTGCACATTGCCTTAACCAAGCATAATTGTGATAATAATCCCTAATTTTTGGGAAAACAGTTTCAATAAGAGCTTGTTAGAGTAATTAATCCAGCTGTCGCATCAAGTGGGATTTTCCTTATCCAACATCTAAGAATTGTAACATTTGTATGGAAAATTGTACAGCAATTTATTTATGTTGAAGTTGAACTTTCATATTAGTGGTCAACGATAATGTTTTTACGTTTTTTACATTATTCCATAAAGGTTCATGCCTTCAGGCAAGCATTCAATTTATTTGCAGGCGTTCCAAGGGGAATTACTGGTTACGTCTGCCAAAAATCACCTGCCAACAATATCAACAAGCCGCCAAAGAAGTTGTTATTTCGCCGAGAACCCTTCAATATGAGGTTTAGTGCTTCAATTGATATCTTATGTGGCATTGTGCACTCTTCTCAAACAATGAGCTTGCACTACATCAACAATTTTCCCATTGCAATGGATCGGGAAATATTACATGTTGGAGTATCAATTGTGGTTAAATTGAGTGGCAATGTGCGCAGAATGTGCAGTACGGCCGCCATCTAGAAGAGTCGCGGCAAGATGATGCTAACGCCAAAGCTAACTGACATCTTGTTCGAATAGAGGCCAAATCAACGAAATGACAAATGTTTTCTCTGTTCCTCCAGGTGCGTCCTGGAAGAATAGACCACCAGTATTGCAACGGAATTCAGAATTAAGAATGTAGAATTCCTGCAACGTATCAACATTGAATTGCAGCTCTTGATTTAATTCTTAGTTAAATGCATCGTGAAACAATCGATTTCAATGTTTATATGTTTACCTATGCTTACATGTAGCGCCGATCAGAATAGAGCATAGGATGTAGCCAGCTCAGGATCTATCCTGAAGGGAAGAGTAAATAAATAATTCAGTCGGTGTTTCTGTGCCGTGGGATTAGGACATATATTTATTTATAGGAGGGACTAGTTCGCGTAGAAGCGGACGGACAGACGGACAGACGGACATGGCTAGATCGACTAGGCTGTTGATTCTGATCAAGAATATATATACTTTATAGCGTCGGAAATGCCTCCTTAACTGCGTTGCAAACTTCTGACTAAAATTAAAATACCCTGCAAGGGTATAATAATAATAAAACTATTTAAATAAATATTTATAATGCACAATTTGAAAGAATGTATATTTGTGGTGTAAATAATTGAATTGATAAAAAAAATCGGTGCCGATTAATTTTTGGTTGTGTATATATTTTTAATTTAGTGTAAATTGTTGTTGACGATTGTAGATCAGTATAGTGGACTGTATCGGACTGTATGTATGTGAAAATAAATGCAAGCGGAACACAGTGAACGAAGAGAAACCCAAAATTTTGAAGTTTCACTGTGGCTTATGGCATATATATAACTATGCACTTTGTATTTTGGGGTACGGAATATCTTTTTATAAAAGATTATAATAATCGGATTTTGAATCGGACGCTGCCGTGGAGTCGGATCAATCGGACTCGGATTTAGACAAAGTCATAAATATGACCGGATCTTATGGAACAAATGTTCAGATGGGGGTGGCTTTAATTTGAAATGCACTCGATAAGAATAACACGGAAATACTTTGGGAGTTTCGCGCGACTTGCGTTTGTCTTTATTGGTATAGTAGGAAATTAGAACTAAATACAACAGATTTAAACCATGCTTGCCCGGAGGACGAGGGAGAGAGTGTGTACGGGATCACACTGGCTCTAGAAATTAAGCTCCCTTTTGGAGTAAAGAGTTAGCAACATAATTAAAAGAAACAAAACGCCGCAACCACAATTTTGAAGTTTAACTTTCAAGTTAGTGGTTAACGATAATGTTTTTACGCTTTTTACTTTATTCCATAAAGGTTGATGCCTTCAGGTAAGCATTCAATTCATCTACAGGCGTTCCACGGGGAATTACTGGCAACGTCTGCAATCTGAAATCGCCTGCTAACAATATCATCAAGGAAGGGGATGAAATAATATATTTCTTCCAACTTTCAGGAAAAAATTAAAGTTATCTTAAAAAGTTTACAGAACGCGTAAAATTGCTTTGGATTACTCTAAACTCATGTCTAAATCGATTTAGGAGGTTCTTATAATATTCTAAATTGTGAGTAAGAAAATGAGAGCGAGCTATTAAATATTTAGCACGATCGACTTGTAGCCCGGTTCTTCTGAATTTTTTAAAAAGTCCTAACTTTACATTTCCAATACTGGATAATAAGCGTCTTCAGAGCTAGAGAGAGGGTCAATTCTAGTGACGTAAGCATTGGCAAACTCCGACGCAAAGATTAAATCTAGGACATTATTTCCACAGACTCGGAATGGCTAAGATAAAATACCTTGGGAACTTCTGTATTTCATCCCGTCGTATGGAACTCAGTAATTGGAAGAATCGGCAGAAGTAGTAACTCGTGTGGAGAATGAGGATATTGTTTGGATCGGTGGGTCTACTTGCCTTGCAGTATTAGGCGGAATCGGAACACTGGGGGAGCAGTTACTTGGATGCAACAAAGTGTGATGCCTACGGTGACACCTGAAACACTTGTGGGCGCTTGTGCAATTACGTTTAATTTAATTTAATTTAGTTAGAAGTTAGAATAAGTTAGAAAATAAGTAATATAATATAATCATGTTAATTTTAATATAAAAAATACTAATGTTAGATAAGAATTTTATAACTTCGTGACTAGTGTAATAAATATAAGT
>VNJU01009780.1:0-18137 GCA_008042675.1 Drosophila seguyi | reverse complement strand
GCTGCACCTTGGAACGCTTCGGCTGCGGCGGTTGTCCTTCCGCAGACCGCTGGCGTTTGGCGGCGCTACTGCCCACGATGGAGCTGGCTTGATGGGCATTGGGGGCAACCACCCTTCCCACCCTCTCAGGCTGGAAGTCCGGCAGGGTGCCTTTCGCCCATTTTATAAGACCCGCTTGGTTTGGGTCTGCCTCCATAGCTGGGTTGGCACGGGCGAGGATGAAGGCCGCTCTTCTTCTCTCGTTGTAGAGCGTTCTCTTCCTCTGTTGCGGCCGGGCCGAGCTTCCTGGAGAGGGGTTACCTCTGGAGCCGCCTGCAGTCACGTCGAGGGGCATGCCCCCGATCACGCTGCTCGACGGGCCCATCGGTTCGCTAATGTTGTTGCTAATGTTGTTGCTGACGAGTTACTCACGCAACAAAAGTGTTTGGTTGTGTCCGATGACGTAATGGATGGTGGAGCTTTGCTAGGACATGACGGGTTTGAGAGCTGAACATAGAGAAGCAGATGGGTTTGGATCCGATGTATATAATATTGTAGATGCATCTAATTTGTTTACCGTTTCCCCCCAGTTTGAAGAAACAGTAACAAAACTCATTGAAGATGTCCAGCGGATGCCGTCAAAACCTTCGAAGCAGTGTCCAGTTGAACTGAAGATAGTGCCGGATGGCGTAATAAAACCCTTTCACCAGTCACCGTCTCGTCTGTCGGCGAACTAAGCAGAAGCGGTTAATAAACAAACCGATGAATAGTTGTCTCAGGGGATTGTGAGATATATATATATATCAGATATATTATATTATGAGATATAACATTGAAGAGGCCCAGCAAGTATATAAACGAAACTATGACCAAAAGCGAAAGCGTGCCCACATCTATAATTTGGGTGATTTCGCAATCAAAAGGACTCAATTTGTCACAGGAAGAAAGCTGGCGAGACCGTATTTGGGGCCGTATGAAGTAGTAAAAATGAAACGAAATGGCCGGTACGACGTCCGCAAAGCAGCCCAAGTCGAAGGACCGCACTTAACCAGTACTAGCTGCGATAACATGAAGCTGTGGAGGTTCATAGCCGATAACGACGACGAGTTGGCTTCATCTGGGTCAGATGAAGATGAGCAGGAGGGCTGAGTGTAAGGTGTTAAGGTACAGACGGGCAGCGAGTACACATTTGGCTCCGTTGCGAATTTTAATGCCCCGATCAAGAAAGCCGAGAGACACGATAGGAGAGAGTTGCAGAGAAGCCGTACAGAAAGAGAGCAGTCGCAGAAGGAAGTTAGCAGAAGGCAGTCGTGTTTCGGGAGTCGATCCATAAAGTTGTAAAAGAAAGAAGCTAAAGTCGTTTAAAGTTGATTGTCAGTTGTTAAATTCCTAAAGTCGTCGTTTTAAATAAAGTTGTAATCCAATCTTAGCATTATCAATCATAATCAATCATCGAAATAAACCATATTCTTAATAATACAAACTCTACATATATGTCAGATTATATTTCAGTTGAAAATTTGATAGTTTGTTGTTGATATGTGTTGCTCAGCATGTTTAAAAATAGAAAGATTAGATATATACAGGTTGTGCGCATCATGTTCATAGAAACATTTCTTGTAAACATTGGCCTTTTATTGACATTGCGTAATGTGAAATAGAAGAGATTAATAAACCCGATTATAATGGGATAAGTTAATTCAAAATATTTATATGCCTTTTTAATTCCACTCTGAATTTCTCAAGTTTCTACGTTCGATCAGAAAATCAGTTTGTTTTTCATTATTGGGGATGCACCTCAAGCCTTAATTTTGCCAGTTACGCATATTTAGCTTCAATTATTCAATACTTACACATTGTTCACCCATTGAGATCAAGTAACATTCATTACTACATAGTTAATTTAGACTCATGTTAAGTCCATAAATAGGAGTTGTCATTACATTCTGCATTACAAAATCACACTTGTCTGAAACTAATAGTATATAAACACTAACAGTTGTTTTTTTTTTTTTGTTTTTTTTTTTAAGCCAATATTGTGTGTATGAATAGAGACGTTGATAATTTAATCTAATCTTATTGGAAAGCTAAAATTTTGAGTACACAATTTTTTCGAGGAAGTGAAGATTTTTTCTCCTACTAGCCACAAGGTAAGCCGCATTGGTAGGAACTGCAAGATATATATGGTCGGCACGGCAAACAGCAGGCAATACTGTAAATTTAAGGTTGTCATAAACAAATCAAGTGCTTTATAATATAGGTACCATCTTGACAGATCGCGCTCCTCCAACTTGACACGAAGAACATCGCACGGTCGTACATATCGACATGATTGTAACTCGCGGGGCATGCCCATTATACCTTTGGAACCATGATGCTTTCTATTAGCTAAAATTTTGGAACTTTTTCCTTCATTATTGGCTTTTTTTAAAAATGTGCTTTCATTTACAAAAAGTCGACTACCTCTCCCAGAACCGGTTTTAAATTTAGATTTGGCACTATTTTCATTGACGAGTCCAAATGCAATTGTTTCTGGTTTGTCATTGTCCTTTTTAGTTTTCTTGTCGTCGACTCGATCTTTTTTGACAAAGACGTCAGAATTTTTCTTCTTTGGCATTGCCTTGTAACTTTCGTCATATTTGTGCTTATCTTTACTACCAATTTCTTGTTTAACTATTTTGACCAATTTATTATCTTGTTCATCTTTATGATTGTCTCTTTCAGTGTCATTTTCCCTTATAGTATGATTCAATTCGTTCTTACGCTTCCCTTTTCCTTGATCTGATTTTTTAGTGCTATCCTCATTGCGATTTATTTCATTGTGATCCAAATACTTTTCAATTTTGGGTTGTTTATCTTTATTTGTTATATTTCTTCTATCTTTTTCTTTAATCTCTTCATACTTGTTTATTTCAACTTGGTCAACATTCCTCTCAATTTTGGTTTGTTTAGCTTTACTTGTTCTATTTTTTCTTTCATTATCTTTTTTCTTTTCATTCTTATTTAATTCACCTTGATCTAAATTCTTTTCAATTTTGAGTTGCTCAGTTTTACTTTTTTTATTTTTTCTATCTTTTTCTTCCGTTGTCCCTTGATTTTTATTTTTCCCAAATTTTTCATCAATATCATTATTTCTATCTAAACTTTTCACCCCTGCTGATTTTTTGGATCCATCTTTGTCGTAATCCATCTCTCCTTTACGTTTTCTTAATTGTTTAGTTTTTTTTTCATTGTATTTGTTATGGGCATTTTCAAAAAGATTAATATTTGTTTTGTATACAGTCTCCTCGTACTTTTTTCCCCTTTCATCGAGGACCCTTTTTTTGACATTTTGAACCTCCCCATTATTATTTTTATTTTGCTCTCCCGAAACATAGGGCCTTCTACTATTTTGAATTTTATCAATATTCTCATTACAGGCGTTTTTCCATTTTCCATTTCCATTTCTTATTAAGCCAAGCACGCGAAAATCTTCATTTTCTCTACATCCGTTTCTGCGAAATTCGCTTTCGGTTTGCATCCAATTATTAAATATATCAGGTCCATCTTAAAAAAGCAAGAAGAATGAAAACATCTCTAACTAAAACAGTGTTAAAGATCTTGACTGACCTTTTTGTCCTTTCAATACCGGTCTACTGTTTAAGCTATTACCACCATCGAATACTGAATAGTATTCTCGACACCTTTTCCGGTTATGGTTTTTTATTATCTTATGGCATATCCTCTTCAAAATTGAATAGGTATGATCATTAAAAAAGGCGGACTTACAGCACCGATAACATCCACACGGACTGCACAGCTTTTCATCATCACAAAATATTTTTGTTGAACTAGACGAGCTGCGGTAAGTAAAATTAGTAGAAATTCAACAAGAAACAGCTTAGGTGGTCATACCTATGTGTCTGATTGCAGTATACGTACTCTATATACTTTTCCATGATACAAAATTATACATTTTTTTAAAGGAAAATTTTGAATCTATAATTTAGTTAACAACTTTATAAAAGAGACATTAAACGCTTAGGTGTTCTGTTTTCTAATGTGGAGTCAGTTCAATTGTAAATGTTCAGGACAGGAGTCTCTGTACAGCCGCTGCTCTCACAGCTTTTCAAAACTCGCTCGCCTCCGAACTTCTTCGTTCTCCCGCTCTCGCTATGATATTAGAGTTATGCAGGCGGGACCTCGGTTTCTAGTTTGCAAGCTAGTATGAAAACTGACTTGCAATGGAGTGGTTGGAATTGAATATTTACCCCGATGCCCCCGTGCCTACTTATTTCTACGAGCTATTTTTTTACTGTTTCGTGGGAGCCATAATTTTTTGTAAGGCTACTATTTTTCTCGGGCCAAGAAGCCATCCCTTGCGAACATTTGGTCCATCAAAGCCGGATCATCCCATACACCAGCAGCCGAAGGTGCTTTTTTTTCTGAAAAAATAAGATAAGAACGAGACTCTTCCCTCCATCCCAAATTGCTGGTCTTCAAATAATAAATATCCAACTTCGCTCAGACTGCTGCAAAGTTTTTTTTATCAAGTCCAGTCTGAGTCTATAACTTTACGACAATTTGGAAAAAGTAATTTACATATGTAAGTTTTCCAATGCCGTCTTCGCTTTCTTGCTGTGCCATTTCTCTTATTCCTTTTTTTCACAGTGCACCACCTGCACATTATCGCGTACATCAACAGCATAAAGAAAGCTTTCTCTCTTCCAAGTGAACGGACGTGTTTTTTTTCTTGCGCTCTCGTTTTGTGTAATTGTTTGATAAAAACAATGTTTTATTTTATTCTTTGATTTTGTGATAAATAAAGATCCCGTTCACTTCGTGTGCATTCAGCTATTCTGTTTTGTGTATTTAATTATTATTAATTTCACATTTTAGTTGTGCAGCTAGTGTTTGCTTTTGCATTTTTTGCATTCCTCTTTGTGCCTTTTCCGTTTAGCTTGTGCCGTCGCGACAGCTAAACTAAAAGCTTGCGCCCGCGCTCACCCGCTCACCCGCTCTCTTACTCTCTCCTTTTTTCGGTGCAGCTGCACTCTTATCTCTCCTTACGCAATGGTACAGTGGTAAGTCCAAATAATGTCCGCTATTGTCTGTGGTGTTAAAACCTGCAAAAAGGTTATTACCTCTGCTGATCTTACAATCGACTGCTGGCTGTGCGACAACATTGTGCATTCCAAGTGCATTGGTGTTGGGGCTCGGGCGGTAGACGATGTGAGAAAAAACATCGATCTGAGGTATTGTTGTGAGGCATGTCGCGATGTCGAGAGGGAGATGATGTCATTCATGCGGCAAACCAAAAACGGTTTTAAAGAAGTATTATTGAGTTTTCGTAAAACTCAAGATATGTTCTTGGCGCTGGACACACAATTTAATAGCCTAATGCTATTAAATGAGTCACTTAGGCGCAAAAAAACCGCAACTGGTCTGCAGCATACTTACGGATCCTTAAACCCCGCTGCGGGCTCCTAACAGCAGCCTCCCTCGGCTCAGCCATCGACCTCAGGTCTGAATCCAAGGGTTCTGAGGTCGACTGGCAGAAAAGAGTCGGTACCCGAATGTGCCGCGGGAGGGACCGTGCCCCCAGTGATTTCCGTAGTGTCCCCTGGGGGATCTCAAATATTGACCCCTCAGAGCCCAATTAATTTACCTGCCCAGGGTGCCAGGCCCTGACTACCGGCCGATATTGGCAATGCAGACATTCAGTCTGTATCGCCAAAAGCCCTTTTAGCTGTCCCACCTACGAAACAGATTTTTGTTTCGCGGCTCTCCCTCTCTCATCGGAAGATGTATTTGCCTTTATCCAAGGCAAAACTGGAGCCGAAATTAACAAAATAAAGGTGGAAAAATTCAAATTTTCTTATGCCAGGGACATTTCGTCTTTCAAAATGAATGTCCAAAACGAACTCTTTGACACAATATGTTCGACCAAATTCTGGCCTGAATACGTTGTAGTCAAAGAGTTCGAAGCTAAGAAAAAGAAACGGCGGCCTGTAGGAATAAGTCTTCCTAGGCCCGACCAGACCACTGCGCCCTCTACGTCTTCCTCTTTAAAAAACTAACAAATCCCCTTTCTATTTCCTATCAGAATGCAAGAGGTTTACGTAGTAAGCTTCCCAAATTGTATCCTGATAGTCTCTCGTTTGCTTCCCAGGTTATTGTGTTCACAGAAACCTGGTTAAAGCCGGAGATTCTGAGCTCCGAAGTTTTTCCAGCTGTATTCACAATATATATAGGCTGGATCGGGCTATCAGACGTGGAGGTGGTGTACTCATAGCGGTTGTCCTCTAGCGTCTGAATTAATAACTTTGAATTGAATTTCTTTGCGTGAAGCTATCATACAATGGTAGCTCTATTTTTATTACTTGTTCTTACATTTCTCCTATGTCGGAACTTCCTATTTATTGGAACCATCTTTCCGCAATTCAGATGGTTTCCAATCGACTTTCGGATAGGGACCATTTAGTAGTTCTTGGTGATTTTAATATCCCAGGGGCTATTTGGTCCTCAACCAATTCCTCCAATAAACTTTTTACCACCACACAGCATGATTTTATTTCTTTCTTGTTTGACATTTCGCTGTCTCAAGTCAATCATGTGCGAAATTCCCTAAAGCGCTTGCTGGATCTCTGTTTCGTCTCAGACCCGGCAAGAGTTAGTTTAGCCAGGGCGGCGCCGCTGACGCTACCCGAAGATCCCTATCATCCTAATTTCGATGTGACTATCGACATTGGGACTGAGTTACAGAATATTTTTGATCGTTCAGCCAAAAAAGTCCTCTGCTTTTGCAAGACAGACTTTGAACGGCTGAACAACTTCATATCTGATTTTAATTGGTCCGATCTATACAGGTGCACTGACATGGCTGAAGCCGTGGATATTTTTTACAGTACCATGAATTCATTTCTTCCTGAATGTGTTCCGTTATACTATCCGTCAACCTCGAATAAGCCTCCTTGGTTTACTAAAGAGTTGAGTCGCCTTAAAAATAAAGAATCTAATATGTATTCTAAATATAAACGTAACGGTTCTCAATCTGTCCCTTCCTCTTATTTATCTGCTCGGTTGAGATTTACCGTGCTGAACGCGCAGTGTTACAAAAATTATTTGACTCGTTGTAAGCCCAGTTCTCTGAGGACCCAAAAACAGTTTTATAATTTTGTTAACACCAAACGTAAGCCTATTACTCATCCTTCCTCGCTCTTCTTTGAAAATACTACCGTAGAAAAAAAATTTTTTTTTTTTTGTTGACTTTGCATATATTTATTGAATCTTCTCGTTTTCGAGTCTAACAATAAGTGTATCAAATCTTATATTATAACTTAACAAGCAGTCATATAGACTGTAACAGTAAAAATGGCCCTGACAAATTATGGCTGGGTTGGAAGATCAGTACGTTGCAGGCGGGTTCGGCTGGAAACCCGAGTCAAGACCCTTGCGAGAGGATTTGGGTGGGCACAGAGTTTTACATTGTAGGATGCTTTTTGCTTGTCTATTTCATCTTATACTGCGAGAATGCCGAGATCCCTTTGGATATTTTGGTTACGAATATACCATGGTGCCGCAGTGATGGTGCGCAGGATTTTTGATTGAGCAAACTGTATAATGTCTATGTTCGTTTTGCTCGGGTTTCCCCAAAACTGGTTACCATAGGTCCAGATTGGCTTAAGATTGGTCTTGTAGAGCAGCACCTTGTAGTCCAGACACAAGGGCGATCGGGAGTTTATAATCCAGTGGAGCCTGCTGACTTTCAGTTTTAGGTGTAGTTTTTTGCATTCAATATGTCTACGCCAAGTTAGACGTCTGTCGAGGTGGATGCCGAGATACGTTAAATCATTAACTTGGGGAATCTGCGTGCTATTCAGGCAGAGCGGAGGGCAAGTTTCTCTGTTTAGAGTAAACGTTATGTGTTTACACTTTTGTTCGTTTATTTTAATACGCCAATAAGAAAGCCACTTCTCGACTAGCTTAAAGTGGTTGTCGAGTTGGGTTGTTGCACGGACTAGGTTTCTCTCTTAAGTCAAATTTATGTGCTAGGATAATATTGTGAGCTCCCATATATGGTATTATCCGCGTTAGACGACACTTTTCGAATAATTTGGAAATGCATGATAGCAAGCTTATTGGTCTGTAAGATGATGGGATAGTGTGATCCTTTCCAGACTTCGGTATCATTATAATAATAGATTTCTTCCATTTACTTGGGTAATAGCCGAGACTTATGATTCCGTTGAAGAGTTTACAGATGGCCTCAATAGCACAGTACGGAAGTTCCATTATCATTTTTGTAGTTATATGGTCGCCGCCCGGAGCTTTTTTTTGTTAGAGCTCCCTAATGACTTTTTTGATCTCGTACGGCCGAAATAATGTTGACGTAGATTCCGTAGATTCCGTTTCGGTGTCGATTTGCGGAAGGACAAAATTATTTGCAGAGGGGTTTGGCTGGAAGACGCCCGTAAGATGTAAGGCAAATGTTTCGGCTCTGTCTCTGTCACTGCGGGCCCAGCAACCAAAAGAATTTCTTATCGGGGTGACGGTTTCAATCTGAGAGCTTAGGTTTGGGTGAGCCTTCCACAAGCGATGCTTTGTACTAGTTGGCGAGAGTTTCTCAATATATTTTAGTTGTGCACTTTCAGCGTCTTGCTTCAGGGCCCTTTGCGGGTGGCTTCATTAAGGCATCGTAATCTGCTGGTTTGCCACGCCCGACGCAGACGCCTCTTTTCCAGAACAAGCTGTTCAATTTGCAGGTTGGTTTTAAGCTTTTTAATTTCCACATCCTTCCGTTTTGGTGTTGAGATCTTGGCTGCTGCGATAAGTACCTCTTCAAGAGCGGCGGTAGAGCTGTCGATGTCCTCTTCAATATTTAGTTGAGGAGTTAGCTCAATGTGGGAACTCACATACTTTCTGTATTTCATCCAGTTAGTGTTGTGCGACGTCAGCCTGTAGGGGTGGTCCGAAATATCTGGGCTTTGAAGAAGGGTTATCAACAAAGGCGAGTGGTCAGATGAGGGATCCGGCAGGACCATGGCGTTTATTAGATCGCGTGGGATATTTTTTGTCACCGCGAAATCGATTAGATCTGGGATCTTTCTGGGGTCTGTGGGCCAATATGTGGGGGTACCAGGAGAAACGTAGTCCAATTTATTGCTCACTTTTATAAGTGCATTGCACAATTGCCTTCCCTTCGGAGTCACGAGGCGTGATCCCCAGTGCGTGTGTTTGACGTTATAGTCTCCTGCAGAAATGAACCGATCCCCCAGTGTGTTGTTAAAATCCATAAATTGACCTTCAGAGATAGTTAAGCGAGGTGGGCAGTAGACAACGGCAATGCAAAGGTTACTTGCAAGTGATTTGTTGCAAACCTTTGGTGAAAGTGGTGTTTGATGCGTTCTCTGATTAGGATGCCGGTTCCGCCGTGGGCTTTGCCATCCGGATGATCTGTGCGGTAGAAGGTATACCCTCTTATATGGAAGTTATGTCACCCTGTGAGGTGCGTTTCAACAAGCAGCATGGCGTCGATGTGATTTATATTTAGGAATTGAGTTATTTCAAGTTTATGCCGTGAAATGCCGTTGGCATTCCACATGGATATACGAAGGTTCGACATTGATTATTTGGACTGTTGTGCTACAAGCAACTGAGTCACCATATTCTGGTTCTGAACAAGGGTTTGCATAGTTGTTTTCATGAATGACATAAGTTCCATCATACTTTGTTGCATAGTAAACATCATGGTTTCCAAATTACTTTGCGGCTGCCCTGGTGTCTGCTGAGCGTGTTCTGGGTGTGGCTGGAGAGGGTTTTCCATACCTGTTAGGCTTCGGCGTAGGAGATGCCCTTGGTGGTATTTAGCGGACCGAATGATGATCTGGCTGCCTTGGCGAAAAATACGTCTGGCGTACTTTTGGAGTTATTATACACATTTTGTGTATTTTGTTGACGCGTAGCTGACGCTTGTCGTATGCGACTCTTCAGCTCCTTGTAGACCGCACAGCCTCTGTAGTTTTCCGTGTGGTTTCCTCCTCCATTTTTTCCTTTGGGGGTCTTCTTTGCTCTCGGGGCAGTTAAGGGAGTTGGGAAAGTCCCCGCAGACTACGCAGACTGCCCGAAGTGTACAGTACGTCTTGGTATGTCCAAACTCCTGGCAGTTTGTGCATTGAACTGGGCCACTGCGTTTGTTTTGCTCTTCCACGGTAATCCTTCGATGCAGTAGCAGCTGCAGCTTGTAGATCCGGTGCACCTCATTTTTTTTTACTCTTTTTTTTCTGCTTAGAATGACTGTAACTATTGTTTAAATAAAGAAAACCTTCGTCGTGTTATAGCGCCATGTATCCTTAACAAGGGAAAACAAATTTTGCCCCAAATGGCCCAACCGTTTTTCTGAAACAGCATACCCCATCCCCCAAAAACACGACTTTTCAGGAGAAGCATTTAAAGACTGAGCATTTAAGCTAAATGACCGCGCGCGGCCGTATTTGATCCTCTATAACTTCCGAACGAGGGCATATACAGCTATAATATTTCGTAGGCGTATTTCTAACATCATCAGGATGAGAAATATGCAAAAAAAAAATCAATTTTTTCAACCCGCTACACTAGAAGGGTCCCTTAAGTACTACTTGCAGTCCCTTGCTGCTTTTTAGTTGGTATGTGTAGAAGTTCTTTTTTGATTCCACCAGGTAATTAGACACGGCTCTAAAGTGTTCTTCCGACTTCGTTTGGATTTTGGACTCGTGTATGTTCCCTTTTATAAGCGGAACAACATGAAAATTTGCGTCCCCGACCAGCGCAACAATTTTGTTGACCAGGGCGTTTGAGGTTTTTTCTCTTACGTATATAGGTGGGGGCTTTGGTTTCTTTTGGGTTACCTGCTCCAATTCTGCTCGGTTGTTCTCCTCCTCAGCTAAGATGGCGAATCGGTTATCATTGGAACTTCTAGTTTGTTTATTGCTTGTGTTGGTACGGTTGATCTTTGGTTTATTACCAACCGTGTTTAGTGGACTAAGCTTACGCTTTATCTGGATGAAGCGATCCATACCGGTCTGTACAGCTGGAACCGCCTGTTGCTTATCGGAGCTTACGGTTTTTTTTGCCATTGTATTTTGCACTGCGGCCGTTGGCACCGAATTCGCAATATTTGTAGTCTCTTTAGTTGTTGGTAGTGGTTTTGCTGCGACTGCAGAAATTGTAGCACTGCTAGTTGTTGGAGCTTCTTCCATAGAAGCCGGCGGTCGTGGGGTTTGGCATTGATAGTTCCATGATGTGGGAGTTGGGGTAAGCAAAGTGGGTGAGCAAGAGCTCGCTCTCTTGCTGTCTACGGTCAGTAGAGCCGGGTTGCTCTTTGCTGACTTCTTTTCTTCGATGATATCGCGTGTTGAGAAGTAAGAGTAACAGGCGTATATTGGATTTACGGAGCTTCTACGCTCATTCTTTTTATCGTTGCTCATTATTCGAGCTTATTGCTCGTGGAACTTATTAATTTAAATTAAATAAGCACTTATCTTGCTCATAACCCTATTTAAAGTCTATTTTTTCTTTTGTTAATAGATTGGTTAGCGTCTTTTCGCACTATTTGGACTACTCCAGAATAACATACTTTGTATTTAATTTATTTCATCCACTTTCTTTAATATTTCCCGGAGCTCACGCGAAACCACGTCCGCTCACTGCGAGAGTTGAATTTTTTTCAGTGTTGCACCAGATCCTGAACCTCTGGTGGTGGGGCCTCACTTGATTTAGGCCGCAGATCCTGCCTCTGACGACCCAAGGCTCCTGGATGAGCACCAGCCCCAGGTCAGACCTGGTAACCAACCTGCCGATGACAACCGAAGCTGCCTTCGCGTGATGCAGGTTGATCTGTGCCACGCTGGTGACTCCCATCCTTACTACTGTTGTTTTTTCTTCGCCTGGCCATATCCTTCCATTTTCCACTTTATGTCCTAAAAAATGTATACGGGATTGCATAAAGCTAAAATTTTTCCATTTGATCTTCAGCCAACCGGAATTGCTGTCTCTAATACGCGTCTTGTTTTCTTTATGCTTTCGTCAGATGTAGACGCATATACAATTATGTCATACATGTATAACTGCATTACATCGTTGTTGATTAGGTCTTGGAAAATGTGGTTGACGAATCTGATAAATGCAGCCGGTGAGATCTTAAAGCCGATTGGAGTTCTGTTAAATTCAGACACTCCTTCTTATGTAACAAATGCAGTAAGCTGCTTGCTTGCCTCTTCCACAGCTACGTGGAAAAATCCATTTTCCAGATCTAGTGTTGAAAAAAATACAGCCTTCTGTAGTTTTTCTTATACTTCTTCCATCAGAGGTACAGGAAAACGATCCGCCAACACCATGCTGTTAAGCTTTCTGTAGTCAATACAAACACGAAGAGTACCGTCTTTCTTCTTGACCACTACACTCTGCTTGATGAGGATTTTTGTATAATCCCCTGAGACAACCATTCATCGGTTTGTTTATTAACCGCTTCTGCTTTGTTCGCTGACAGACGAGACGGTGACTGGTGAAAGGGTTTTATTACGCCATCTGCCACTATCTTCAGATTAACTGGACACTGCTTCGAAGGTTTTGACGGCATCCGCTGGACATCTTCAATGAGTGTTGTTACTGCTTCTTCAAACTGGGGGGAAACGGTAAACAAATTAGATGCATCTACAATATTATATACATCGGATCCAAACCCATCTGCTTCTCTATGTTCAGCTCTCAAACCCGTCATGTCCTAGCAAAGCTCCACCATCCATTACGTCATCGGACACAACAAAACACTTTCGTTGTGTAAGTAACTCTTCAGCAACAACATTAGCAATGAAAAATCCATTCGGCTTTGTTTTCTTTTGCCCCAGATCACATAACAAAGATGAAGTTTTATAAATTTTAATGTTTTCTATGTTTTCAGCCACATTCTTTGTGACAAGCGACACATCCGATCCTGTATTGATCAAGCAATCTATTCCCACGCCATTTACTAAGATCCGCTTCAAACGATTTTGGTCGACAACTTTGCGGAAACTTGTCTCAACGATTGGGCAATTTCTTGCAATATGACCGTTTTTATTGCATCTGAAGCATTTCATAGGAGACGAACAATCTTTAATTTTATGCTCTGCTGAACCACACTTGAAACAAAAGTCCTTTCTTTTTTGATGTTCGTATGGTGATGCACTCTTCTTGTCAAAAAAATGACGATGCTTATCGTCCAGTTGCATTATAATTTCATATTGCTCTCTGAGAGATTTGTACGTGTTGCATGAATAGAGTATAGGTTAGGTTAGGTTAAGGCGGTGACGGCCGGCTCGAAGAGCCGGGCCGTCCACTTGAGCCAGAGGAGGCTCATTGTGATGCCGCGTAGGCTTAGATATCCTGTCCGCTACAGGTTCTCATGGGCCGCTGACCAATCCTAAGTTAGAGAGGACCAGCCCAATCCTTGGATGAAACGGGTTAGCTGCCTCGGTGATGCCTCGCTTAGCTCGGCGAGATCCACAAGGGTGAAAGAGCCCAGGTACTGCCGTCTACGTCTGCTCAGGGCTGGACAATGACAGAGGAGGTGAGTTACTGTCTCTTCCTCCTCCTCATCCCTACAGCTTCTAAAGAAGTCGTTATGGTGAACCGACAGCCTGGACGCATGCGTACCAACTATCCAGTGACCAGTGAGGGCCCTAACGGCAAGGGCGTTGCTTTCCCTGCTTAAAGACAGTAGCTCTTTGGAGCGCTTCGCTGATTGGCGTTGCCAGATCATTCTAGCGTGGCGGCAGGAGATTAGGTTTTCCCATTTCCTGTCCGCGAGGAGACGAAAGTGTTCCCTACAAAGTAGTCTGCGAGTGGCCATGGGCATGTCAACTAGCTCCCTCTTCGGCTAAAGAGGGGAGGTTGTACCCTGCCGGGCCAGCTCATCGGCAGCGCAGTTGAATAGAGTATAGCCTTGTACTCGTTCTTTACATCAGTTAATCCGTAGACAATGTACCGCAGCACCGCTGATTCCTCTACCTTTCCTGACGCTGCAATCTGACGTAGCTCTAAAATGTACTCGTGAAATGTAGCGCTCTTCTTTTTCTTCCTGCTTTGCAATTGGCGGTGCACATTTGCGCTGTTGGTGCCACTCGCAAACTCTTCAATCAGTTCTCTCTTTAGTTCCTGATACTCGCTCACACATACAGACTGTAAAAACAATTTGTCCGCGCCGGTCATCTTGCCTCTGGCCTGCACATACATTTGTTTAAGTGTTAGACCGTATGCATATGTATTTTTTTCGAACGTTTCGAACCACTGTTGCACTAATTGGCCGTCAAAATCGTTCGCCACTTTCTCAAAATTATCATTTTGCGGCTTAGTACCGTTATTTATTTTCTCATCAACTTGTATTTTTAGTGACAGCAACTGTAAAATATTGTCGATTCTATACTGCATTTCAGAAACATCCAATGTCTTCTTTTCTTTTATCTCTACAACTGTCTCGTTCTGATCATCCTCGATTTCTTCTACTTCTGGTATTGTTTTTTTGTTTCTTGTCGGAGTTCCACGCGTCATTTTCGAACAAATTTGTGTCTATATCCAAACCCCAACCAGCGAATACTTGTTCTTGTCCGATCTTGTCACTGTAATGCGCTGTTTCATTTTTCTTTTTGTTTTTTGTTCTTGTCCGATCTTGTCACTGTAATGCGCAGTTTCATTTTCGTAAACGAATTTCACAACTTCTGTAATTTAGCTTAAAATTACAGTTATACACATATGTAGTTATTTTAACTCTGTTCATTCCACTATCCGACACTTAGTATCAATCTTAGACCCGGCGTGAGCCCCAAATATAGAGCTTGTATTATTAAGAATATGGTTTATTTTGATAATTATAATGCTAAGATTGGATTACAGCTTTCTTTCAAAAAACTGTAGACGACTTTAGGAATTTGACAACTGACAATCACCTTTAAACGACTTTAGCTTCTTTCTTTTACAACTTTCTGGATCGACTCCTGAAAACACGACTGCCTTCTGCTAACTTCCTTCTGCGACCGCTGTCTTCCTGTACGGCCTCTGCAAGTCTCTTCTATCGTCTCTCTCGGCTTTCTTGATCGGGGCATTGCCAAACGCAGCGGAGCCAAATGTGTACTCGCTGCCCGTCTGTACCTTAACACCTTACATACATATATCCATTAAAGTTACCATTCAAATTATCACCACCATCATACCACCATCATGCCTGTACATACCGATACTTCTAAAGGGTTGATGTCCAGATACTTCTCCAGCAGATCCAAAACCATGTCTTCTTTCAGTATCGCCAAGACAATCTCCGCCTCTTGTAGCGCCATAATTGGATGCGCCACCAGCAGCGCCATTACCATATGCGCCAGTAGCGCTGTTACCATGTGCTTATTTTGTAGCGCCACGATTCCTGTTGCGTGTCCAGTAGCGCCAGGCTAGCATGTGCCTCCCCTGACACCAGGGTAACCTGAGCCTGCAGTTGGGCCAAGATCTTGAGTGCCCCCAATGACACCGAGTCCACGCCTGCCATCAATGTCAGCAGGGTTGTGCGAGCCTGCAGTGACACATGGTTTGTACCTCCAATGACAGCAGGGAAGTATGTGCCTCCAATATCACAAGGGTGATCTGTGCCTGCAGGAGAGCCAAGATCTTCTTCTAATAATTCACATGCAGATCTTATTTCACTTTGGCACATGTTCACCAATCGCTCCTCCAATTTGGCAATTTGGTTGCCTGTTCAACTTTCATCATTTCCATTAGATCACGGTAAATGTCGTACTGCGGATCATTTTGCTTTGCGCTTATTATTGTGCTTTCTTTGTCGGATTCCATGTCGTCCTCCGAAGTTGACCCACCATTGGATCCATATGTAGATTCACCGTTTGGCCTTGGTGTCGAGTTGGCAGCCATGTCTCTAGAGTCAAACTTTAACTTTTTCATGCATGAAATTAACGCTTCTCCCTTTATATGTAAATTTCACCACTCTTTGTAATAGTTCTTAGACGGCCAAAGTCACAAATTTATTAAAGATGTTGCCACTCCGTGTGGCAAATGAAAAACAACACCAAATAGAATCGTCTCAACTCGCTATGATTCACTCTATTAGTAGTACATATATTTATTGAATATAAACAAAATTCGCAAGAATTAGTAAAATGATTTAAGAAACGAACGATTTTTTAAATTGTGTTGTCGTACCGCCATTCTTTGCCTAACTGCTTTTCTAGTGATGGACGACGCAGCATTTTCAGATCTGTCTTCGCTTGAAGTATCGATAGGAGGCTAATAATATTATTGGTGGGATTGTGGTAACACTTTAAAGTATTTAAAATTTGACATAAGAACCAGCAACAACTGTTGAACGTCGTTTTCAAGGTTACTAGGCTGGTTGCACTACAACTTCCAAACAACTCTACACCATAGAAAAGAGTAGGGACTAAGATAGCTTTTGCAATATAAAGTCTAATTTGAGCTCGAATTATTGCCTGAGTGTGGTTTAATTGCCTTAGGACGCAGTATGTTATGCGTGAGGCTTTGTTTATGTGGTCATGCCAGGACAGTGTACTATTCAGTGTAAAGCCAAGATTTTCGGTTTTTGATACGAAGTCTATACAATTATTGTTAACTTTTCATGCTGAACAAGCGAGGGTCAGCAGCCTCTCCAGGTGGTCAGCACTAATTCACCGTTTTTACCCGGTTCCGAGGCAGCAACGAAGCCGCCATATATAGTCTGTAAAATTACTCTCCGAATAAACCCCAAAGCGAAACGACGTGTTTATTCTATCCAAACTCCAAGCCCACTTTTTTTACATCATCATTTATTTGGGAATTCTGGGATAGCAGCTATCAGGCCCCGACGACAACATTAACTTTGAGTCTTGGTAGTCCAGACACATTATATAGGGGACGACTTACATATATTTGGACGTCATCGGCATACATATGGACTTGACAATTTGACAATACATTCGGTAGGTCAATCAAATACAGTGAAATAAACAGAGGCCCAAGAACAGATCCCTCGTTTTAGAGACTGGAATGTTGATGTCACGTGCTTAGTAACTATATAGGTCAAAAGGTTCAGGGCAGACGACTCAAAGTTATATATATTTTGTAGTTTTGACTTAATTTTAAGTACAGATTGAAGGACGTCACAAACACTAACACATGCAAAACTAAAATGGTTATCACAGCGGTTTGTAGGAGAATAGTTCAGGTAAGTATTTTCAATCGCTTCAGGTACTTGTATATTGGCAAAATGGTCGTTTAGGTCATCAATGTTGGCATTAACTTCCTCGGTCTGTTTTTGCTTCCTTATCCCTAAGCTACGTAGCTCATGCCATCTGTGTTTGCTATTTAAGGCACTATAGAACTCTTCTTTGTAGTATGTAGATTTGGCGTGATTTTNAGCTCATGCCATCTGTGTTTGCTATTTAAGGCACTATAGAACTCTTCTTTGTAGTATGTAGATTTGGCGTGATTTTTCTTTAGCATAACACTTTTACGCAAAGTTGCATACTCTTCCTTAAGGGACTAAGACTACTGTCTTATACCTAACCCATTTAGCGTAAGCTACGGCCCTCGCGGGTAGAGGAGGGAGGCGGGGAAGTCAAGGCGTCGGCGCAAGAGATACATCGAGGAATATCGCGCTGCAATATTCTTTATGCTCGAAGGCTGTTCGAATCTTAGATGTTATTCTATTAACTTGCTCGATAGTCCCGTGTTTTTCTCTTAAGCCAAATTGATGTGCTGGGATAATATTGTGAGCTCCCATATATGGTGTTATCCGCGTTAGAAGACACTTTTCGAATAATTTGGAAAGGCATGATAGCAAGATTATTGGTCTGTAAGATGATGGGATAGTGTGATCTTTTCCAGGCTTCGGTATAATTATAATAATAGATTTTTTCATTTACTTGGGTAAAAGCCGAGACTTACGATTCCGTTGAAAAGTTTACAGATGACCTCAATAGCACAGTACGGGAGTTCCATCATCATTTTTTTGCCTTTATTTTTTTATTTATTTATTTATTTATTTTATTTTATTCCTAGTGTGACAAGTTTGAAACTTATATTTATTACACTAGTCACGAAGTAGTAAAATTCTTATCTAACATTAGTATTTTTATATATAATTAAAATTAATATGATTATATTGT
>VNJU01009775.1:0-47910 GCA_008042675.1 Drosophila seguyi | reverse complement strand
TTTGGTGGCTCTAGCTCTTGTAGTTGCTGAGATCTAGGCGTTCATACAGACGGACAGACGGACAGACAGACATGGCTATATCGACTTGGCTGTTGATGCTGATCAAGAATATATATACTTTATGGGGTCGGAAATGCTTCCTTCTGCCTGTTACATACATTTGCACAAAATTAATATACCTATGTACCTACGGTACAGGGTATAAAAACGAAAACATGTATACAATCAATTAAACCGTTTTTATACCCTTGCAGGGTATTATAATTTTAGTCAGAAGTTTGCAACGCAGTGAAGGAGATATTTCCGACCCTATAAAGTATATATATTCTCGATTAGCATCAACAGCCGAGTCGATCTAGCCATGTCCGTCTGTCCTTCCGTTTCTACGCAAACTAGTCCCTCAGTTTTGAAGCTATCTGAATGAAATTTTGCAGATAGTCTTCTATATACTCTCACTACTATATAAGTCGGAACCGCCTAGATCGGACGACTATATCAA
Source organism: Drosophila seguyi (assembly GCA_008042675.1). Classification (NCBI taxonomy): domain Eukaryota; kingdom Metazoa; phylum Arthropoda; class Insecta; order Diptera; family Drosophilidae; genus Drosophila; species Drosophila seguyi. Next base: position 47,411 of record VNJU01009775.1, on the reverse strand, counting down.
ATAGCTGCCATAGGAACGATCGGTAAATTTTAATGAAAAAAATTATAACTTAGCCATTTTTAAAGATATTTGCATAAAATTTTAGATCTGACCATTTGGTAATAGTTTAGAATTTCGATTTTAATTTTATCAAAATCGGACAACTATATCAAATAGCTACCATAGGACCGATCGGAAAATTTGAGAAAAAAAATCTAACTATGCCAATTTTCTACATATTTTCCTAAAATTTGAGACATGGCCATTTTGTATTATTACAGAACTTCGGTTTTAATTTGATCAAAATCGGACCACTATATCATATAGGTGCCATAGGAATATATATATCTGTTTGGCTTTGTTGCTTGCAACATTTTTCGCCATAACATTCTGCACTGGCAACATTTATTTTATGACAGTACCCAAGAAAGCTAAAAAGTCAGAACATTTTTCTTCTTCTCCTTCTAATTACTGCAAGGGTATTTAAACTGCGGCATGCCGAAGTTAGCTTCCTTTCTTGTTGATATCTAATATATTAAAAAACAAATCTAAAATAATGCTTAAAGTATTACAATGGAATATGAGAGGATACATTAACAACTACAACCAATTGCAAATTCTTATAAAACAACACAGCCCTAAGATAATATCCATACAAGAAACCCACTTACATTCTACGCAAAATATACCAATCCCAATCAACTATACACTCTATCACAAAAACACCGCCGCAAACCGATTTGGAGGAGTAGAACTCCTCATCCACAACTCATTACAACAACAAAATGTTCAAATTAACGCTCTGGACTTCGACACAATAGCAGTAACAATTCAATGCAAATCTAACTTCACCATAGCATCATCATCATCACCCAACAAATCTTTTACAATACAAAGCCTCAGAAATATATACGACTACTTAAACCACCTCTGCTAATAACTAGAGATTTTAATAGCTGGCACAGAAGCTGGGGCTCGCAAACCAACAACTTAAGAGGAAACAAATGTGATGAATTTAAATAATGATTTAAATTCATCAACCAATACTCACTAGTAACCCTTAACAATGGCTCGGAAACTCACTTTACGACTTATCATACATTCACACACATAGACCTTTCCATGGCATCTCCCCCTCTAAACCTGAACTCAAAATGGTATGCTGATAGCTCTCTTTCAGGCAGCGACCACTACCCAATCCACATAGATCTATTCGAAGAACACAATATGAACAGCCCCCCCGAAAGACCAAAATTTAACCTTAAGAAAGCTAACTGGTCCCTATTCCAGGAAACTGCGGATAAGTTGTCTTCAGGAAAGCCTCCAAGCTCCAATATAAACCAAGAAGCCGCTATACTGACAAGAATAATAATTCAATCTGCCAATGAAGCCATCCCACAATCTCACCATTCTAGAAGACATCGGAACGTTCCATGGTGGGACCAAGCCCTACAACAACTAAAAAATGATAAACAAATCGCTTGGAAAAATCTAAACAAAAATACTATCATGCCAAACATATTAGCCTACAAAAAAGCAAACGCCAACTCAAACGAGAAATCAAAAAATCTGCAATGGAAAGCTTCACAACCGAAATTAGCAGGAATTCCCCATCGGAAAAATATTGACAAAAATAAATCACTTCTGCGGCCTGAACACTAGACACCACATCCACTGCCTTACCAATCCTAACAATATAACACAAAGCTTACTGGACCAAAATAAAATAGCCAACAACCTCTACACCCATTGGTCTAACGCGTCGCATGACAGCAACTTCCACACAACCTTCATACAAAGGAAATCAAATCCAATCCCTAACACACACGCCCCATCCCCTACAGCGCTTAGCATCGAACAGGACATATCTTTTACAGAACTTCTTGCTGCACTCAACCAACTTAAAGGAAAAACTCCAGGCCGAGTCCGTATAAGCTACCCTATGCTAAAAAACCTATCCTCTAACCTACATAAGAGAATTCTTAAACTATTCAACAACATCCTGAGCTCATACATACCTCAGCAATTTAAAGTAAGCACTGTTATACCTATACCCAAACCAAACACGGATAAAACCAGCATTAACTCCTACCGACCCATTTCACTAAATCCATGCATATCAAAAGTACTAGATAAAATAATAGCAAAACGACTATGGTGGCTAGCTTTAAACAACAAGCTTCTGGATAACCGACAAATGGGATTCAGAAAAGGAAAATCGGTTTCTGATTCTTTAGCTACACTAGATTATCAAATAACTGCGTCCTTATCAAAAAACTGCCAGACGTCAATTATCTCCCTGGATTTTGCCAAAGCGTTTTACAGAATAGGCATCCACAGCATCAACGGACGAACTTACAGCCTGGAAAACAGGCCCAAGGATCTGCAAATATATAATTAATTTCCTCACCAATAGAAAAATAACAGTCCTTTCCAACAAATCCTACTCCAACCCTCAACCACTACACAACGGATCCGCAAGGATCCCCATTATCCGTAATATGATTCGCAATAGCATATAACCAATTAAACAAAATACTAGCTACGCACAAAAAACTGGATTTCACTGCATACGCCGACGACTTCACAATAATTAACAATATGGGAAAAAAACAAAACTTAGACGCACTACTTAACGACATAAATCAATGGTGCAATTACTCTGGTGCATCCATCTCAACCAACAAATGCAAGCACTTACACATTTGTAGGAAAAGAACCTGCAACTTCACACTGCAATCCAACGACTCCCCTCTTCAAAATGTTACATCCCTTAAAAATCTCGGAATAACAATAGCCAATAACTACAGATGGAACAAACACATCGAAAACATCATTCTAGAACTAGCAAAAAGACTAGACGTCATTAAGTGCCTATCCAACAAAAAATTCTGTTGCAACACAAACACAATAATATTTGTGGTTAAATCAATTATTATGTCTAAAATATACTACGGCCTACACCTCTATGGAAATGCAACAAAATCAGCCCTGAGCAAACTAAGAAAAATTTACCACTCAGCAACAAGAATCGCCTTTAATGCCTTTCGCACCACCCCAATAAACAACACAAAAAACATCAAAATCATAATCAACTCCAAGTTCTCACCAATTCAAAAAATATACAGCAAAATAAATAATGCAAAAAAAAAATACCAAAACTTCCGTCTTCACTTCGCCACACAATAGAACAATTTAAGAAACTCAATATTTATGTGTCACCGGTAACATGCAGGAAGGAAAAGACCCCAAATTGGCTGTGCAACAACCCAAACATTATTACCACACTACACACCCAACCCAAAGCAGAAACGACACCCGTAATATACCAACTAAAGTCCAAGGAATTAAAAAATACACTAGCAGACAGACAATTTTTCTACACAGATGGACCCAAGTCAGCTAATGGAGTATCATACAGCGTAACAACGCAAAATAAAATTATTCACCAGCATATACTCCCACAATACTCCTCCATATACACAGCCGAAATATCAGCGATCCTAACAGCATGCAACTACGCCAGCAAACATCGAGGGAAATTTGCAATCTGCACTGATTCCCTCTCAGCTCTCAAGGAGATTGAAAATATTAAAAACCAAAATTACTACACCACCTCCATCAGAAATATTTTAAATAAATACAAGGGAAACAAAATCTTAATACTATGGGTCCCTGGACACTGCGGGAACCCAGGAAACGAATTCGCGGACGAAACTGCAAAAAATTCACATAATTTCCCTCTGATCACCGAGAAAAACTTCAGACATCCTGAAACTCCTTAAACGAAACACTCAATCCTTTTAAAAATTCAATACTCAACAATTCATCAATCTACTATAAAAATATCAGCCACGACAGCACCCTGTCAAAAAACATCTCACGAGCAGACTCAATAAAATTCACAAGAATAAGACTAGGACACACCAATCTAACCCATAGCCCCATACTCAATAAAACTCCACCACCAATCTGCGCAACCTGCAACACGAACATAACAATACAACATATATTACTGGACTGTCCTGCCCTTCAGCAAGAGAGAACGAAACATTTGAAACAAACAATTAGAGCAATTACCTCATTTGAAAACATACATCAAGCAATACAATTCTTAAAAAATACAAAACTTTACCACCACACAATATAAATATAAGCAATCATACATTTCATCGTTACATATGTAAATAACTTAACTTTAAACAAATTATTGCAATGTCACCAATGTTAAATTAAGAATCTCACTTGTACATACCTACATAACAACATAAATTGTATATTACTAGCTTAAGGCCTTCAGTCGCTATAGCTAATACAAATTTCACGTAATTTTGATTTACGTGTTAATTTCTCAATAATAATAATAAAAATAAAGCCATATACACATATTTACACACATACAACATATTCATACATACACAAAAATTAAGCTCTAAGAAAAATGTTAGTGTAAATTTATGCATACATAACATACATATATTCACAAACACTAAAAATGTAAGATACATTTTCACACTTAAAAAAAACATTGTTTGCAATTAAATTTGTTTCTCTTAAAAACAAAATTCCATTTTTTTGATCTGTTAAAAAAAAAAGTTAAAATGTTTCCGCTGCAACGATTGCGCTTATTAAAAGGCAAATCGAAATAACTGAAACCAGTAAGGAGTTAGTTAATCTACCGATCCTCAGTTTTGCTTTCCTAAAGCAATTTGATAAAATAAAATCAGAATGGGGCGAAATTACTAGGCATTGTGGCGTATTGGAGTAGTCGATCACGACTCCTTCAAAAACAAGCACTTTGACGAGATGATGTTTTAAAGTCATAAAGAAAAGATTGATAAAGCATTGCAAAGGGCAGACAAAACTGAGGCTAAGACAGAAGTTCCGAATTTAGAAAAGGCACTCGAGCAATTAGATAGTTATTTATAAGACAAAGTTAACGCGATTCAGGAAGATAAAGTAAAAACCTTTGAGATTAGGATAAAAAAGATTGATTTTTATTGGGAAAGGCTTGTGAACTTAAAACAAGCCATCCAGATTGATGTCACTAATAGGAGTTATGATTCAAGATTCGAAGAAATCGAATTCGACATTTCTACCCTGATGAATGATATGAAAATCAAAATTCATTAAAATTCATTATTTTCCAAGACTACCGAAAATACAGGTTCCCAATTCTATGGAGATTCCAAAGATTGGGACCTATATTATGAGTTATTTAATGAAATCATTCATTTAAGGGAGGATTTAAGTCCGACCTTAAAATTTAATTAGGGAAAAATTTAAAGGGGGAAGCCAGAAACGTGGTTTCTCACCTATTTCTGGGGTCTGGGAATTGGGAATTGTTAACCCATCGGTATGAAAATAAAAGAAATATATTTTCAAAACAGCTTAATCGCCTTATTGAGCTTGACAATGTGAATGTCAACTCAACTAGGCAAACGAGTCAATTGACATAATAAAATTAAAGGCACAGATGTCTGATGTGGTGGAAATAATCTTTACACAGATTATTTTAAAAAAATTTTCTAAAGACGCTCTGCAGTTATACGAGAGCCACACTAAAAAACCTAAAGAAATTCAATTATTGTCCGACGTCATTGAATTCTTAGAGCAAAGATTAAGTTCTATTAGCTCAGTTCAGGATGAGAATCCTGTTATAAATAAAATCGTTAAAAAAGAATTTTCTAACAGTTCTCCCGTTTGCAAAGGTTGGGGACACACAGTGGTACAATGCCACACATTTAGAAATTTAAATCCATCAGAAAGGATGGAAAAAATTAAAAAGGCAAAATGGTGTTTTAAATGTTTGAAACACTCTTACGGTAAAAAATGCTTTAGCGATATATCGTGTTTATTTGTAGAAAAATTCACTATAACACGCTTCATTTATCAAATCAAAAGGTTGAACAAATACATTCTTGCGTTACGTCGGGCACAGCACTATTAGATACAGCTAAAGTGCAGATTAAATCTAATAAAGGAAAATTTAAAAATTTTAAAACTTTGGTTGACAGTGGTTCCCAAAGCACAATTATTTCTGAGGAATCTGCGCAGATTCTAAAATTACCAAAAATAAGATCACGAACAGAAATTATTGGAGCATCATCCACAGGAAAGTGCATCTCGAAGCACAAAGTAATTATTCTAATAAACGGCAAAAATTCGGCAAAAATTCTCACAGTGGAAGCAATACTACTTCCCAAGCTAATAAAAACTCTTCCAATCAGCAAAATAAATGTTGACAAGGCGAAGTGGAAGAGTTATAACTTAGCAAACTCTGACTTTGATAAGCCAGACAATATTGATCTGATTATATAGGATCAGATCTATACACTCACATTCTTCAGAATGGAGTCTTTTACAACGGCCTTCTTGGTCAAAAAAACAAATTTCGGATGGATTGTTTCTATTCACAAAAAATCAAATTTAAAAAAAATCTGTCGTATCAAGTACGACTTTAGTTAATGACAAAACTCATTGGAAAACTAAAAAGGGAAATGTTGGTAGAAACAACAATCGTGGTAAAAACCAATTTAATATCTGGAAAAAGCCCAACCCAGAAAAATGCAAATCGATGGATATAACTGATCGGAATTTGATTCCCCGGCAGGACCTCACTTCGAAGGTGTGTCTAAAAAGATTAAATCAAACAACAAATTTATGATAACGATAAAACAAAAACAAGTGGGCAAGATACAAATCAGAGGGGATCAAAGAATCCCGAACAAAAAATATATCTGGACAAATAGGAAAAGGCATAGAGGAGATTTAGATACGTCAGCCAAATCTATCCCTTATTTTAAATAATACAAATATTTCATTCTGCTATGTTAAGAAAATAAATTATATGTGCGGAAATTTATACAATCCGGGATCTTGACCCTATCAATTGACATTAATTTGGGTGGCTTAATACTAACTTGTTGCCAGCTAAAAAGTAAATCTTATAAAATAGAGAAAGTCAGTAAGGGCAATTAAATCAAAGTACACCACTCAGTTAAAGTTGATGTATCCCAGTATTCTGTGTATAGGTAAAATAATACAGTCACCAGAGCTAAACGTGTTAAGCACAGTTAGAATGAATCGCACGGTAGGAAGAAAATGAAAATAATAATAAATAAAAATTACGCTACTTAAAATTTACAATAAAGCCATTAATCTTTAATGTTGGCATTGAATCTTATATTTAGTTGATAAAATAAAATACACAGGTGTCTGCAAGTTTAGTAGTATCCAAAATGTAACAAATAAATTCAAATTTAAATACAAGTTGTTGAATTAAGAAAAATGAATTAGAATAATAAAATTGTAAGCAATTAATACAAAGAAAATACGGGCCTTTACAAATCTAAGTTGCAAGTTAATTATATCGAATAAAATAAATACAGTCCACTAATTTTATATTGCAACTAATCTAAATGTTCACCTAATATTGCCGGCCCTTGTCAGAATGTTCAGACGAACACGAAAATACATATAAGAATATGTAAGAATTTATGTAAAACTATTGAACCGCTGCAGCTATGTAATGTCCATAAGTTGACCTGCCTATAGCCTAAAAGTAAACAGAACTTGAGCGTTAGACATCTGGGAGCATATCATGAACTCCTGCGTGAGTTTCAACCCTTAAATAAAGATGCAAGCGGTTTTGTAGAATTTTCTTAAAGATAAGGAATATCGTGCAGTGGAAAATTACTGCACATAGATAAGAACGTTCCAATGTCTGGGAGCATATGGTCACTGCGAAGAAATAAAATTCAGTTTGAAATATCAACTCGCAAATTAAGGTCTTCTTATTTAGTCCTTTTAATTATTATTATTATTATTGTATGTGACCTTTTTACCCTCCACCCCTTTTTGGTGATGATCGCACGTGAATGGACGTGAGTGTAGAGATGGTATGTGACCTTTTTACCTTCATCCTTTTTTGGGGTGTGATTCGATCGTGAATGAATGTGAGTGCACAGGTGGTATGTGACCTTTTTACCTCCATCCTGTTTTTGATTCGACAGTGGGAAATCAAACGGATCAAACGCGTCGCATTCGCACTTGTAGCCGTATCGCGTGCGTCTTCGTGGCGGGACCGCTTCCACACACGTTTCTCACGTGTCCTCACACCATTCAATAAGTGACCCTAATTAATTTTTTATTACCCTACCCTTTTAAGAGGGTAACAGGTGTCGGATAACCTAAATTTATCTAATTAATGACCCTATCAGTTATCGTCACATCAAATGTGGCCCAGCTGTTAGGATTTCTATGTACTGCTACTCAACCCGGTGACCCTTATAGAAAAACTAAAAGAGAAAGAAACTATACTGTCTAAATTCCATGACGATCCAATACAAGGAGGTCATATCGGCATTACAAGGTCAAAAGACATTATTTTTGGAAAGGTATGACTCGAGATATTACTGAGTTTATACGAAAATGTCAAAAAAAACAAAAAGCTAAAATAACCAAGAACAATAAGACCCCTTTGATAATTACTGATACGCCAATAAATGCTTTCGACCGGGTGATAGCAGACACTATTGGTCCACTACCAAAATCAGAAAATGGTAATGAATATGCAGTCACTCTAATATGTGAACTAACCAAATATTTAGTTACCATACCAGTTCCAAATAAGAACGCGAACACTGTCGCTAAAGCAATTTTTGAATCATTGATTCTGAAGTACGGTCCAATGAAAACGTTCATTACGGACATGGGAAAAGAATTCAATTATAAATGATTTATGCAAATACCGAGGAATTGAAAATATAACATCTACGGCACACCACCACCAGACAGTTGGAACAATAGAACGTAGTCATATAACTTTCAATGAATACATCCGCTCATATATATCGGTTGATAAAACTGATTGAGACGTATGGCTTCAATACTTCGTTTTCTGTTTCATCACGACCCCCTCAATGGCACATAATTACTGTTCATATGAGTTAGTATTTGGCAAAACAAAAAATTTACCACACCAATTTAATAGTATAGATAATATAGAGACCATATATAATATAGATGACTACGCTTAAGAGTATAAAAGAGCTAGGATAATGATAGAATAAAATAAGATAAAATGATAAGATATTATATGATCAGAAAATAAACAACATAGATATATCGGTAGGTGATAAAGTCTTATTAAGAAATAAAACAGGTCATAACTTCTAACCAGAGGAGCCATGGTCGTCGACGCCCAATAACTGATTACTTGCGTAGGAGGAACATAAACGGAAGATTTGCAACTTCTTGCCAATGGCCTTCCAGGCACTAGTAACAAATATAGAATTAAAATGCCCCTTGTGAGCTAAATCCCATATTACGGGCTTGCCTCAACTGATTTGACTAAAGCTACTTGTTCCTCACGAGAAGAAAACCGTTCAATTCTATACATTTTTGTTCCTTCTACTTCTTCTTCTCCGAATCTAGCTTTCAAAATAATTAAATTCATTTATTTCGCTTCGAAATCACAGCTGATTTGTTTCTTGATCTGGCAACGCTTTTACCCATTTCGCTCGCAATATTTATCTCATCACAGTACCCCCCAAAGCTAGCTTTCAGAAAATTTCTCTTCTTCTTCTTTTTGCTCCGTTTTTTTTATATGGAGTTTGACAGCTTTAAAAAACTTTATGTCGTCACAGTACCGAGCTGAAGTCAAAATTTATCTTTTAAGTAAATTTTTATAAAATACCTTCATAAAATTACGTTAGGAGGGAGATGTAGTATGCATACATATTGAATATCTACTGTACAAAGAGTACTTAAGAGTACTTTGTTACAGTGTTTACATAAACAGAGCCCCGGTCTTAAGCACAAGTGGCCGAAATATGAGTCGATCGTCGTTCGGTCAAGTGTATGCATATACCCTAGCGCTCCAGCTTAAGAAAACATAAATATATATAGAACATATAGGATATACATAACAGTCTCCCTGCTGTCCAACTGTAGAGAGCGCAGCAATGAGACTTAGGCTTACTTAGAACCTAAGGAAGAATGTTTAATGACAGATTCAATTGAAAGTTGAAAGCGGCACCTTCGCTGCTCCCAATACTAATAAAGATCAATCGATAAAAAGGAAAGGATAAATATTTGGTTAAGCCACAAATGAATGTGACTGCATATTTATTGCCTTTTTCTGACCTTGGAAGGGGACCTATAGTGTCCACTATCACTCTGTCGAAAGCGTATTCGGGTGTATCAGTAATATTCATTGGAGTCTTTGTATGCCTTTTTGGCATTTTGGACATTTTTTTATGTAGTCTGTTATTTTCAATAATAATGTCTTTTGACCTTGGTCGGGGTTTTTAAAATACCTCTCTCTCCTCCTTGTATTGGATTGGATTGCTCTTGGTAATGTCTTTCACATATGCCCGTAGGGCAGCTGCGTCAGCCATTATGTGCTCTATTGTGTCTAACAAGTTTTCTTTTATATCACTGTCTGTGTTCGCATCCGAAAATTCTTCTATTTCTATATCTGCCTGGTCGGGGGACTCTTTTTCCCCTGTATGATTTATTGTCAAAGGTTTATTTAAGATTGTCGGTATGAATATATCTAAATTATACCTTTCTTTAACTATTATTCAATTCGAACGTAGTTTTATCAATAATTTTGATATTTTCGACCAGTTCGTTTTATTTATCGTTTTTCTGTTTTTGTGCACTAATATTCTTGCCTCGATATTTGCCTAGCTCCTAACTCCTCACATTCCATGTTTAAGTGAGGAGCTTATTCTGTATTTTTATATCCAGAATAGGGAGCACCGTTCAGCTTGAGAAATGCAACCGAAACCGGCCGGATCGGACGACTATATCATATAGCTGCCATTGGAACGATCGGTACATTTCAAAGAAAAAATTATAACTTAGCCAATTTTTAAGATATTTGCATAAAATTATCGATCTGACCAATTGGTATTATTTTAGAATTTCGGTTTTAATTTTATCAAAATCGGACAACTATATCATATAGCTGCCATAGGACCGATCGGAAAATTTGGAGAACAAAATCTAACTAAGCCAATTTTTCACATATTATCATGAAATTGAGACATGGCCATTTTGTATTATTCCAGAATTTCGGTTTAAATTTTATCATAATCGGAACACTGGTTGGTTAGCGTGAGAATTCTGACCATGCACTTGTGCAGCGAGGCTTATTAGCGGCCGATCATAATTCACTTTCACTTGAAGTTAAGACATTGTATTGAGTATTGTGAACAAAATGTGCGCATACCATAATGCCAATCATGGTTCTACGGTTAGATAAAGATGGTAAGTTATCAAGGAGGAGTCTACTAGAATAGGAGGGTAACCTCAGATTTGCATCCCAGTTTAAGACGCATAAAGAGAAAAGTAAAAAGTTCTTTTGAACCGACTCAATGCCCGCGACTCATGGACCACATACTGAGGCCTCCGAACGCAAGATCAGTATTCTAAGATAGTGCGAACTAAGAAAAATATATAGGGATTTTATAATGTAAGAATCATTGAATTATTCCGACCAACGTTTAATGAATCCAAGCACACCTTTGGCTTTATTCAACATGAATGAAATATCATCAATAAAGTTAAGTTTAGGATTCAGGCGGACACCCAAATTACCAACTAAAGCGATTCTTTCCAAAGAGTAGCAGATCAGCGTGTAAGATGCAAGCTTGGGAGCGACACGAGAGAATGTCATAAGCTTGCATTTAGACATGTTTAAGTTAAAAAGTTTATACTGCACCATTTTTGAAAATGATTAAGATCGGTCTGTAAATCAGACTGGCAAGACACGTCCGTATATTGCATACAAAGTTAGAGTAAGTACTCTGGAGCTAGTCAGGACATTGGGCAGGTCGTTAATAAATAATGTAAACAACAAGGGACCTAAATGGCTCCCTTGCGGGACGCCAGAAGTAACCCTGAGAGCATTAGATAAGGTGTTTTTAAATAGGACCCTTTGCGTCCTGCCATTCAGATAACTTGAAATCCAACTGTGAAGATAAACCGAAAATCCCATTAGATCGAGTTTCCGAACGAGGAGAGAATGGTTAACTGAGTCGAATTACTGAAATCAGTATAGACTACTTCAGTCTAAAAGTTTTTATGGAAGCCCTTTATTATGAAGGAAGTGAGCTCCAAAAGATTAGTTGTCGTTGATCTTTGCTTTTTAAATCCATCTTGACGTGGAGAAATTATTGATCTACATAGGTGCTACAAATGAGAAGTAATGATTTTTGGGATGGCCGAGATTCCTTTATAGTTATAGTCATCCGATTTGCTGCTTTTTTTGTGAAGAGGATTAACAAATGATGCCTTTGCAACAAAGTGGGAAATTTCTAAGGACAAGGTAAAAAATTTTAGAAGGGCATTGCACAGGGCGTCGGCACAATACCTAAGCACAGAGCCGGGTATTCCGTCGGGACCTGGCAAATAAACGGGCTTAACACGAAAAATATCTAAAAGAATAGAGCATTCGTTTTAGCTAGGACTGAAAATAAGGTTTGACTTGGGCATGATGTAAGAATAAGTCCGATTTGCGTCGTTGGAATTAGAGTAAGTGGTTTGAAAAAACTGCGCAAATAGATCGGCAATTGCCTGATCATTTTTTACGGTAGTATTTTCAAAGGAAAGCGAGGAAGGATGAGTAATTGGCTTTCGTTTGGTGTTGACAAAATTATAAAACTATTTTGGGTCCTCAGTGAACTGGGCCTTACAACGAGTTATGTAATTTTTGTAACACTGCGCGTTTATCACGGTAAATCTCGATCGAGCAGATAAATAAGAAAATATGGCTCTTTTGTAATCCAAGAAGGCTTATTCAAGGTTGCCGGATAGTACAACGGAACACATTCAGTAAAAAATGAATTCATTGCACCATAAAAAATATTCACGGCTTCAGCCATGTCTGCGCACATGTATTGATCGGACCAATTAAAATCAGATATAAAGTTATTCAGCCGTTCGAAGTCCGTCTAGTGAAAGCAGAGGACTTTTTTGGCTGGACGATCAGAAATATTCTTCAACTCAGACCCAATGTCGATATTCACATTGAAAGTAGGATGATAGGGATCTTTGGGTAGCGTCAGCGGCGCTGCCCTGGCTAAACTAACTCCTGTCGGGTCTGAGACGAAACGGAGGTCAAGCAAGCGGTCGAGCGCAGCGGCGGTTGCAACAGGTCATTGGAATCGAAACGCATGCAAAGAAAGTTGGACTGGCATAAAACACAAACTGTAGAAGCTGCAGGAGGATTACGGAACAACAGACACCGGAGCACATGCTCTCTCTCTGCCCAGCCCTAAACCACTTCAGACTCCGCCAATTCGGTGCCTACCAGTTGGAGTCACTAGGAGGCATAGGAAAGCTGAAGATCTTAGCAATCCTAGGCTTTCTCAGTGACTTCGGTTGGTACTAAAGGACGACTAATACCACAGCTGGACAACAGAGGGAGTGGACCAAACAGAAGCTCAGCTCTTATTGGAGGCCATAGGCAAGGACCTCACCACTGTAACATACCTAACCTATGACTTAACGACATTGTGGAAGTAGATAGAAAACCTTACAGTTGGGCCACCTTTGATGTGACGCTAATTGATAGGGTCATTCATTAGATAAATTTGGGTTATCTGACACCTGTCACCCACTTAAAAAGGTAGGGTAATCAAAACTAATTAGGGTCACTTATTGAATGGTGTGAGGACACGTGAGAAACGTGTGCAGGAGCGGTCCAGCCACGAAGATGCACTCGATACGGCTACGAGTGAGCGCGTTTGATACGCGATTTCCCACGATCGAATCACACCCCAAAAGGAGATGGAGGTAGAAAAGGTCACATACCACCACTGCACCCACGTCCATTCACGATCGAATCACAGCCCTAAAGGGGATGGAGGTCAAAGGTCACATACCACTCTACACTCACATTCATTCACGTGCGATCATCACTAAAAAGGGGTGGGGGTAAAAAGGTCGCATACAACCTGTGCACACATTCATGTGGAATCAAAAGGGACACGTGTGTGTGTACGAAAGGACTTTCACCGAATTTCAAAGAGGAGGTGGGTGACTCTTATAGACCGTCAGACAGCAGTCAAGGCAAAGTCAAACAAGCTAGACGCCATGTCGCACTCCATCCCTACCCCAATAAAAATAGTATGCACAAACAGGTAATTGAAGAGTTCATAGGAAGAATATGACTAAGAAACAATGGGAGGGGTGAGTGGTAAAATAAAAAAGGGTTCGCAAGATCATTTACCACCAGATCGAAAAAGTCATTTCAAAACGAATAAAAGGGAAAGTCAATCAAGCCAGGCGCCACATCCCACACCACTCCTACCCCTCATAAAATAATTAAAGAGTTCTTAGGAAGATAACGACAAAGAAACAATGGGTGAGTGGTAAAATAAAAAGGATCTTGAGCAAGTTCTTTGAAACAAGTAACAAAAGGAAAGTCAATCAAGCCAGGCGCCGCAAAGGAATGAACAGCCGCACCATCTCACCCTCATAGAGAGGAAAATTTTCATTCCGCAGGTATCAAATAGCTAAAAATTTAAAATATTTGAAAATAATTCCCATTTTCCCAATAAAAAATTTATTTTGTTTATTTTAGAATAAGTATAATTTATTTTCTCAAGTACAATGATCAGAAACGATGTTCTAGATTTAAATACATTTTAATTATGTTAAGACATTTTTTTGAGCGTGCAGTAAAGATATGACATGCACAAGTATCAACGCCTTGAATAACATCATTTTGAGCCCAGCAAAAGATGAGAAATGTTAGCCGAGTATATTTGAAACTAGTGGAAAATCACACAATCTTTTACAAACATATTTTAATGACTCTTCCAGATATTTTGAGTGTTCAAAGAAAATTTGTTCCTTATAAATTTTCAAAAAGTTGTTTATTTTTAAGACAAGTTTAATTATTTCCAAATTAGATAAAATATTGTTATTGATTTTTGATTTTTGATCCGAAGACGTCTGCTTGCAACGATTTCGAAAAATTAATTGAAGAAATGTCTTTCAAATTCTTAGACAACACGTTGAACTAAGCCAGTCAATGGCGTGTATTCAACTAGACGATCATGAATGAGAAGGCAATACA
The DNA here is from genome assembly GCA_008042675.1 of Drosophila seguyi. Classification (NCBI taxonomy): domain Eukaryota; kingdom Metazoa; phylum Arthropoda; class Insecta; order Diptera; family Drosophilidae; genus Drosophila; species Drosophila seguyi. The sequence continues at coordinate 32,335 of VNJU01009775.1, read as the reverse complement.
CCTTTGTATTCATCTCACTTGGACTTGTTAGTTCAGTAGAAATTTTACCATTAATTGGTCCCGACTTGACAGACTCATTTTGATAGGAGAGATCAACAACTACAATTGGGCTCTTAGCCTTAAATTCCGTTGGTGATAGAAATGGACGAGATTCTCTGTTGAATAGCTTTCTTGAAATCCTGCATACATGTCCTACAAGACGGCGAATCGATTTTCATCATACTTATTATTCAAATCCTCATAGGGATATACATCAGAATTTAGATATACCTTTGCATTTCTCAAGTTCACCATTCAATGTGAATGCAATAATAGCAAAGCGTGGTCGTTCTCTATTTGAAGCCAGTTTTACGTTCCATATATGATGCCTTCCCTGTACTAAAGTAGAATTGATATACACTTCCCGGCTACGAAATGATAGTGGAAGACTACCACCGCTTTTAACAACATTATAAATTTTAATTTTTGCACTACCGCTTGGAACAATGTGAGGTACTTTCCAAATAATGTTATGTATTGCAATATTAAGTGTTTTCCCATCAACTGTTTTGACATACATATCATATTTATTTTTAGCTAGGAGGAGGATGAGCTTATGTTTACAATTTCAAACAACTTTTTCATAGTCTTCGGCAAATCCCATCAACATTTTCAGTGGTACAAAAAAATGTGAAATGCCCGCCACTCTCCGTTAGCCCATCCAGCATTGCGATAAAGAAGGCCGTCCTGTTGACCGATGGAGAGATATTTCTTGAGGGTCGATGTAATACCAGTAAAGCGTGTCCTATCAAGTTTACATCCATTTAACTCATATCTTATTTCATCAAAAAATTGGCCATTCAATTATTTTTGAGCAAGCCATCAACAGAATTTGTACTGCTTGCCCCTATAGTTTTTTTTTAAGTAATTTTGCCAAGAGCTTCTTCAAATGTAGAAAGCTTTCACATGGAATGACATATAAATCTTGGAATTGTGTCATTTGCCTTGATGTTTTGTTGATGTAGAAAATAAGTGTGGTATTCCTTTTTACTATCATTGTTCATAGGCTTTTCTTGAACATGAAAAATATCATTCATTTGAAACTATTTTTTTATATTAAATCCAAGTAATTTTAATATCAATTTATTTTTTATTGATAGAGCAGTTCGATTTTTTCAGCTTTTGATTTAGTAATGTTGATAAGGGAGCGAAGGACAGGCTTTTTATTACAGATTATTATTCTGCTGATTTAGTTCATTTCAGTTTCCCCTCGTAAATTTGTTAAATCTTCGTTCTGATCAGTTATCAGTACTTCGAGTGTGCTTATTTCTCTGCAGTTGACAGGTAAATAAACTAAATTCCGTGGTGTAATGTTCGTTTTATATCCAGGCTGTACATCTATTCCAAATTCATGCAACACATGATTTGGTCTATTACTAACATACGATCCGCTAATAATGTTGCATTCCAATCTAATAGAATTTACTTTTAAAATGTTTATTTGATTATCCGAGCTGTAAATTTTATCATTATGTGGTCTTAGTTTTCGTTTATTAAATCCAAATAGCTGACCAATTGATCGTTCATGATTAAAATATACAGTTTCATTTTTAGTAACAACTAGAATGTATTGTATTGTTATTACATTCAATTTTGATGCTGTCATGAAGTTGAAACTTTTTAAGCTTATTAAATATATATTTAATAATATCAACAAACTCATATGATACCACAGGTATTTCAATAACCTTATTCCCAATATGAAATAGATTGTTCCTCGTGTCAACATTCGGAATAGAATTGAATGTATAGAAGTCGATAGGAGACCATTCATAATTTCGTTTCAACTCAATTTGTGGGAAAAAGTGCAATTGTTAACGATTAACATCATAGTACAGATATATAAATTTTTATATTATAACATAATACATTTTTTAAAACCTTTTCTATATCGTTCCGAATTCATTTCATCATCTTTCGAAATTAGGAGAAAACCAAACTTAGTCTCCCAACACTTTCTTTTTATATTAATAAATGAATCAAAGCTCATATCACTGCTTACATGATCTCGATAAATGTTTCGTAAGTTTAAATCATCTTGCTTTAAATCTCGTTCAGAGTTAAAGGCAAGCTAAACTTTAATAAGATCCCGATTAATACTGTGTTTGAAATTCTTGGAGCTTCCCGCATCAAGGAAAAGTATGGGGAAAACGTGAGGTTGGAGTTGGTAAACTATTACGTATACCTCCCAGAGAGATATAATGCAGTAGATGACTGCATTTTAGATTATTTTAGTATTAAAAGATATTTTTTGATCAAATTGGAGGATGGAAACTTAGATTTCCAACCAAAACAATAAAAATGAATTAAAATTAAAATAAAATGATACTTATTATAAAATAAACTAAACAAATTTTTTTATTGGGATATTGTAATTATTTTCAGATTTTTCTTTTAGTTCCTTAAAAAAAAATCAAAAATATTTTATATATATAAAGTAAATTAAAACAAAAGAACAATAAATAAATTTTATTATTTGAGATTGGGAAATGGGAAAAATTACTTTTCTGCTATTTCTATTAGTTCCTGATTCGGTTATCAGGTCTGTTTACCAGGTATATTTAACTGATCAGCTACCAGGTCTGATTAACTGATCTGATGGCTGGTCTCATCTGGTTTTTTATATGAGCTATAAATGTAATTCCAGTATAATTTATTTTTCATTACATTCTTTAACCGCAAAGGGGTAATAACCAGCTGTTTTCAAAACTAAAAATGTAGCATAATGAATGAAAATATTTTACATCAATTTACAAAAAGTCGAAATGCTCGTAATAAAAAATTCTCAGAATTAAAACAATCACAAACACGAAATATTACGGGACTGAAAGAAACATTTAAGCCCATTACTGAATCATTGCATGAACTTGTTAATGCTAATAAAATACTGGATGATTTGTTACCTAACGATTATATAAAAGCAAAGACTGAAATAAAAACTAAGCAAAAAAATACTTCATTAGACAATGATACACCTCTAATGATACAAGACTAAAAACCATATGACTGGAGTGTAAAGACAAATATTGATAATGAAGTTGATGATGAGGGTGATGATGACGATTCTCAATCGGCTATAGAGGAGGATGAAGATGAGCAAGAGGAAGACTCTGTTGCCCCTGCAACATCACATGTGATTACAAGTCAACAACCTCTTCACACATCATTTTCGATATTGGATGAGGGTTCAAAAAATTTTAACATTAGTGATCTTGCTCGAGATCACATTTTGGATAAGACATATGGTCCTAGAAAAAATGCAAATGGGCAATTAATGCTTGGGAGTAGTCGGATAAGTGTTTCCAACTGTTTACGCCAAAAGGGCGTTTAATTTCTAGAGCCAGAGTGATCCCGTACAATCTCTCTCTCTCCCTCTTCCTCCGGGCTTTCAGCCCACTTACGCACGTCGCGTAAAACCCCGAAAAGTTCCTCCGTGTTTCCTTATCGAGTGCATTTCAGGTTAAAGCCACCCCCCTCCGAACATTTGGTCCATCAGAGCCGGATAATCCATCCACTTCCAGCAGCTCCGGTGGCTTTAACACCGCACAAGATAAGTAAACATTTCATTTTTTGTTGCCGGTCGTTTCCACATTTTTTTCTAAGTCCGAGTCCGATTGATCCGACAGTACGGCAGCTTCCAATTCCAAGTTCGAGTATTCTTCTCCAATTGTCGCAATTAATTTCTATTAAATTCCTTCGAATTTCAAAAATCAAAAGTGTATGTTTAAATAAATGCCATAAGCCACAGTGAAACTTTCAATTCTAAATTTCTCTTCGTTCACTGTGTTCCGCTTGCATTTATATCCACACCTACGTACACATATCCAATACAGTCCACTCCGCTGATCTACAATCGTTAATGATAATTTACACCAAATTAATTTTTTTTTTTATTTATTTAACAAAATTAAATTTAAAACTAAATTCTAAATTTAATACATTTAAAGAGTGCTAGCTACTTGGGCCATCGACTCGTTTTGTGTGTATAATGTGTGTTACCTATATTTTACGTTTAGTGATATTTAAAAATTCATTTAATTTTTTGATATTTATGATTGTAGGGATTTTTAGGAGGGAGGAGGGGGGGTGTTCCCTAGTACTTTTTAGTTCCGGGCAGAAGTCCAGTAGGTGGTCAATATTGAGATCATCTCCGCAGAATAGACTGGGGGCTGGGGTTGTTCCTTTAAGGAGGTGCTCGTGGGTTTGCTGCGTATGTCCTATCCGTAGACGGGTGAACACGCTTCCGGATCGCCTATTTATAGTTCCGGGCAGTAGTAATTTGTTGCAGGATGGAGTATCACCGCGTATCTGTGGAGGAAAAGGGCCCATTGTTCCAGCTTTTTTTGTAGTATGTGTCCATCTATTAGGTTTTTGATGTCCTTGGTGTTAGTAGGCTCAAATACGAATGTAGGTGAATTACACACCTGATTGGCAGCTTTATCGGCGTTTTCGTTACCTGGGATCCCTTTGTGGCTGGGGGCCCAGAAAAGTGTAATTTTCTTGCTATTTTTGATGATAATCTTTTGGATTTCGCTGATTGTTGGATCGTCGTGCTCTGGGTTACCTATTGCTGATAAAGATGACAGGCTGTCAGAGCAGATGACAAAGGATCCGCGGTTGCTGTTTGCGAAGTGACAGGCTTTTAGTGTGCCAAATGCCTCGGCAGTAAATATGGAGTTGAAGTTGGGGAGCAACCCTATCATGTTATTGTCGTTATCAACTTCTGCAAATGAGGTAGAGCCAACAGTTTTGGAGCCGTCTGTGTAAAGCCAGCGTTTTAAACCAAGTTGGCCTTTTTCTTCTAAATAGCGGGAGTGGTATACGGATCTAGACGTTGAATTTTTGGATGCGTCGTAGAGTGTGGTGTTGACATTCAGGTGTGCTCGGGACCAGGGAGGTTCTCAGCTCGAGCTTTTGCAGTTGGGCGGAGCTAGGCCGAGTTCAGTGCAGTAGGTAGCACACCGGCGGAGTGTAGAAAGGAATTTATATTTTCTCTTATGCTTGAAATTCCTTGTAGAGTGTTTGGTTTGTGGTGGTAAAGAGTTTCGGACTGAGATGCATCGTGTGGTTGATTATTCTATCCGCAATTGTTGGTAATCCTGCCTCTGCGAGTATGCAGCGGATGGGAGATGTGGGAAACGCGTTTATTGAGCGCCTCACTGCAGCGTGGTATGGTGGTTATATTTTTTTTATATGAGAGTTAGCGGCCCATCCGAAGATCGGGAGTCCGTAATCAATTTTGGAGAGCACTAGGATCGGGATATATCTAGGAGGGTGTTGGTATGTACATGGGAGTATTTGGAGCTTAAGAATTTCATTATATTTAGTGTTTTATCGAGTTGGTTTCTTAAATATATGCAATGTTCTTTAAAAGTTATTTTAGATTTCAACAATATGCCCAACAATTTCAAGTGTTTGACATTTTTTATACATTGGTTCTTAAACAAAATATCTGGAAAATTACATTTTTGTTTGCGACAGATGTGAAGGGTTTGACATTTATCTATGGCTAGGGTGGTGCCAGAGGAGGCACCCCAGGATTCAAGGTCATTTAAGATTTGACAGAAAGAATTTTTAACGTCGTTTATATTTTTTGTTTTAGTATAAAATATTGCGTCGTCGGCATAAATGGATATTTTTATATTTTTGTATCTGCTAGATATTTTGTTAATTTCCTCAAAAGCTATCATAAAAAGAACTATGGATAGGGGTGAGCCCTGGGGTATGCCGTTAAATAGTTTATAAGAGGCTGAGGTGATATTATTGACCCGGACCCTAAAAGTGCGATTGGTCATAAAAGCCTTTATAAGATTATAAAGTCTACGACCAATCCCCCAGAGCTTGAGTCTATTGAGGACTGCGTGTGGCCCTACGCGATCAAAAGCCTTTTCAAAATCAATCGCCAATATGGTGACGTGATTTTTTGATGAAATGGCATTGACACAAAGTGTTCAATGCGCAGTAACGCGTCCATTGTGTTCTGTTTTTTTTTTTAATGCTACTTGGTTATCAGATATTAGGTTGTGCCTTACGATGAACCACATAAGTCGGCGTGCCATTATTTTCTCAATAGTTTTCCCTAGGCATGGTAGGAGTGATATTGGGCGGTAACTGGTGGTATCATGTGTTGGTTTATTGGGCTTGGCAATAGGAATGACAACGGCTGTGGACCACGTTTGGATATTCCAAGTACTTTTATTTTTAAGAAAGGGGGGATATTTTTAATATTTGGGTAAGATAATCTGTCTGCGCCTGGGGTTTTTCTTTTGTTTTTGTAAAAGCAAGTTCGATTTCGCTTAGTGTAAAGGTTTTGTCCAAGTGCCTGGCAGAGGCAGATACAAAGCTTGGGGAATAATTTTCAGATAGAGAGGTGTTTTTCTTTTGTATGTACTTGTTCGAGAAATTGGCATCTGCGGAGTAGTTTGACCATGATAGGCCAAAATTCTCAGCAATATCTCGAGCGTGAGATAGTATGCCAGAAGAAGACTTAATAAATTTGATGGGAGTAGGTGGAACTCCAGCCAGGCGTTTCACATCTTTCCAGACTTTTTTTGTGGGTGAAGATGGGGAAATTCTGGATGTATACTTTTCTAGGCTAGTGCGCTTAGCTAAAAGAACTTCTTTCTTAAAAAGAGCATTTGCTTTCTTGTATTTAATTAAGTTGTTCAAGGACATTTGCGATTTGTATTTTTGGAAAAGGTACTGTTTGATATCCCTAAGTTGTTGGAGGTTGGAGCTCCACCACTGGACCTTATGTAGTAATCTTTTAGTTTGAGGAATACTGCAGTTGGCAGCAGCTCTTATACACTTGGTGATCTTAGCAACTTGGTGGTTCAGGCCGCGGTCGGACCAATTTTGTGAGTATTCTCTGCATTTCTTTTGAAAGAGGTCCCAATTGGCGAATTCAGTTTTAAACTTTGGTAGTGGAAGGGTTGTGTCCCGGTTAAAGTGGTATGTAAGAAGTAAAGCGATCGGAAAATGGTCACTGCCGTGAAGGTTTTTAATAATTGACCACTCGCATCTGTGGACAATTGCTGGGGAGATTAGGGAAATATCTACGTTGGTAAAGGAATTATGTGTGGAGAGGTGGGTGGGGGAGCCATCGTTTAAAATTATTAAGTTCTGGGCGTTGATAACCCGTTCTACTTTCTTGCCGCGTGAGTTGGTTTGAAGGGATCCCCATAAGGTGCTCCAGGCATTAAAATCATCTAGTACCATAAGAGGTTCGGAAACTTGGTTTATGATGTTACCTAATTCCTGGCTAGAGATGTTTTTGCATGGTGAAATATAAGTGTTTATTATATCAATGGGGCTATCTAAATTTAATTCTAGTACTGCGCAAAGAATATTTGCATTATTCGTTCTGTGGGTGTGTGGAATAGTGCGCTTAATAAGCACACCAATGCCTTGTTTGCTCGCGGTGTTTAGGGGGTGATTATAAAAATATCCAGTGTATGCCTTGGGGCAAATGATATAATTAAAATTGTGAGGTAAGTGTGTTTCTTGCAAACATAGAACATCTCTTATGATGAGTGAGAGCTCGTTATAATTGTTAAAGATACCGTTATGTTCCACTGCAAAATTTTAAAATGCATTTTTATTCATTATATATAGATGTTTTAAGTTTGCAGAGGAGTGAGAGCAATAGAAGACGATTAAGAGATTCGTTCTTCCATTGACTTGTCTGAGTTGTTTATTGAAGATGAGAGATAAGATTGATCGGAGAGTTGAGGGAGTGATGAGTTAATTTTTTTGTTTAATTTTGTTTTTGTTGTGTATTCTTTTGCTGCTAAGGGGGCAGCAGAAGCTGTGCTTGTGGTTGGGATTGAGTTTGAGTGCACCTGATCTGCGTTAGAAGAGCGAGATGCTAAAGCAGATAAGACTGCTGATAGGGATTCACGGTGAAGAGGAGCGGGGACATTTGTTGAGTTTTTGTCATTTTCTTTTGGCATATTTGTGTAATGGTTGGTGATGATGCTGTAAATAGCGGTGTTAATTTGTTGGCAGCGACTGCTGCAAATGTTGATGATGAATTTGATGTGTTGTTGGGTATTTGTTGTTTTAATAATATTCTGGCTTCTCTCATACTGCATTTCTTGGTCGTTTTGATGCGGAGTAGTTCTCTTTGCTGGATGTATTTTGGGCATGAAGATGAGGAGGCAGGGTGATTTCCGTTGCAGTTTGCGCAGTGTGTACGAGTGCAGGAATCGGGGACGTGTGGAGAGAGGTTGCAAGAAACACACATGGAGGGGTTCTTGCAGTGTTTTGCTGTGTGCCCTAATACTTGGCAGTTTTTGCATCTCATTGGGTTTGGTATATACTCTCGAACTCTAGTAGTGTGCCAGGCGACGTCCAATTTGCTGGGTAGGGTGTACAGGTCGAAGGTCACTAAGATCACTCCCGTGGGCTTTGGTGTACCGTCGATCAACTTTGTAAATTTAAAGACTGAGTGTACATTTTGGGTAATTAATTCAGCAACTATTTCCTCTTCGGAGATGTTCACCAGATATGGAGCGTAGATGGTTCCTTTTACGAAACTAAGGGAGTCGTGGAGGCTGCATTGGATATCGCAAATGCCAGGGAGTTTCTTGGTGTTTAAAAATGTGCCTGCGGTTTGCTTGTTTTTAACTAGCATCGAAGACTGCCTTCTTGTAGGGGGATGCTTTTTATTATGTCTTTGCAGATTATGCGGAGAGCGCGATCAACAGCGAAACATTAGAAATCCGTTATATGTTTGTCACTATTTTTGGAGGTGCCTTTTAAAAATTTTGGATTTTGTTGAACTGGCACTGGGAGGTCTGGGTATTCTTTAGGGAGTTTGCTTTTATGTCTTTTTTTCTTTGTTTTGGGGCTAACGGTAAGATTTGCAGAGCGAATATCCCCTAGGTTTGGAGGCCCGGGGGCCATGATGATATATTAATTGTTTTTTTGCAGAGATTTTTGTTGTTTATATAAATTTCCGCGTGTATGAGCGAGGCAGTTTAAATAAAGAGGGATGGCAAAGTGTAACAACTAGAGACTGCGGAGAGACGACGTCAGTACGCGTTGGCTGTTAGTCGGTGACTGACACCAAATTAAATAAATATACCTACGCACGGGTATTTTATTATAATTTAAATAGTTCACATAGCAAATTAAAAAAAATAATAATTATTATTATTTATTCCCATCCTGGATTACATAATATATAATTATTCCAAAACAGCTCCAATAAATAAATAGATGTTCAAACCCACGGCACATAAACGCCGACTTAATTATTTATTTACTCTTCCCTGCTCTATCCTGAGCTGAGCTACATCCGAATAAACATATATATTTATTGTCTCTCCTCTGCTCTATCCTGAGCGGCCTACTACATGTAAGCGTAGGCAAACATATAAACATTGAAATTGCAACATAATCGACTGCAAGTCGACGCTCCGATTTAGGGCAATTTTTTCCGCCTCCGTTGTCTCCGCTGTTCTGCATTGGCAAACGGCAGTAACACACACGCCTTATCTCCGAAAACAGTTCTGCGCCAAATACAGCAGAGGTCAACTAAATAAGTCCAGGCACAAAAAATTATTCGTAAAATATTTTTAATATATTCCAACTAACTAATAAAGTTAGAAATACAAGTGCTCATCCATGTCCATATTAGTGTGACCGTATATTATTCCGGCTAAGTGAATAATATTCAGTTAATTTGCACATCTCCGCAACTATAATAGTCCGATTGGTTCCTAAATTCCAAATTCAGCTTCGACAATAAATATTCGGATTGGTTCCTAAATTCCAAATTCAGCTTCGACAATAAATATTCCGATACGTTCCTTAATTCCAAATTTATCTTCGACACATAAATAATTGGAAATCTATAAAGTTATAAACGACAGTAAATTTCCGAAAAATTCATTCAGAATGACATCCTCCATTTTAAATAAATTTACGATGTCCTGTGACCGTCTGAGTCACTTCGAGTCCAGATTCTGCAATCCAAGTTCATCTTGACCAAGTCAGAGCGTTATGGAGTAGGGTCGAGAAAGAGCACGAAGCTTGTTTAGAGCAAATTTCAGTTGGCTTAGAGGGCGCGGCGGACACCTTGCCTACTGTAAAGGCAAAATATGAGTATTCATATTTTATTTACGAAAGGTGTTCCGCCCAGCTAATGGAAGAGATCGATACGATCGCGTCTAAAGCAGCTGAAGTCCAATCCCCTGCGCCCTAAAGTTCCTTTCAGTATGGCTGTCAGCTTCCTCCGTGCGATACGGAAATTTTCTCGGGCGATTATATTCGCTGGCCGACTTTCCGAGACCTTTTCACAGCGGTCTATATAGACAATCCTGCGCTGACCCCTGTCGAAAAGTTGTTCTATTTAAATGCCAAGACTAGTGGTGAAGCTCATTCCATAGTTTGTTTCAGCCTGGAAAAACCTATCTGAGCGTTTCGAAAATAAACGAGCGCTAGTGAACAGCCAACTGAAAAAGTTATTAAACATGCAGTCCATCGCACAAGAATCTTCGGCAGCCTTGAAGGAGCTGCAAAATACAATTCAAAACTGCCTAACATCCCTAAATTTGTCCAGCCTTCCTACGGATAATTGGGATTGTCTTTTGGTGTATGTGTGTTCCACGAAGCTTCCAAAGCTGACGCTATCATTATGGGAGCAATCTATCCCGAACAAAACCGAAATTCCTACGTGGCAAGAACTTGATTTTTTCCTTACTGAGCGCCATAGAACTCTAGAGACTATGGATTCTATTCAACCTCCTAAGTTGCGCCTCCTTCCGTCCGTACCGACACCCTCCGACGTGTCGCCACAAATACTGAAATCCTTCAGTACGAGAATCGTTCCGATATCCAAAAGATGCGATTTATGTTCCAAAGAGAACCATACAGTGCGTATATGTCCACGCTTCATCCAGATGACGACAGAGGAGCGCACCGCTTACATCCGAAGAAAGCAGTTGTGCTTAAATTGCTTTGTAAACGGTCATCAACTTCATAATTGCACAAGCGCCCACAAGTGCTTCACGTGTCAAGGTCGGCATCACACTTTGTTGCATCCAAGCAACTGCTCCTTCAGTGTACCGATTCCTCCTGATACTATATCCGATCCGATCCAAAGGATTTCCTCGTTCTCCACACGAGTTACTACTTCTCCCGATACCTCAATTTACTGGGTTCCATACGACGAGATGAAATGCAGACGTTCCCGAGGTATTATATCCTACCCATGCCGAGTCTGTCAAGGGAACCATCCTCTTCGGAAGTGCCACCGTTTTCGTCGGCTGAATGCTGAGAAACGGCTCCAGGCAGTCATGGGCAAGTAGTACTGCGTCAATTGCCTGGCCCACCACCATTCTACGGGATCTTGCCGCAGTGACGACCGATGCCAGTCGTGTGGTGAGGATCACCACACACTTCTTCATTTCGATAAGCGCTCAGCGTATCCAACGCTTTCTCGAGCTAAGGCCTCCTTATATTTTTCTGCGTATCCTCGCAAGGGGCCTCAAAGGCCTCAAAGGCCTCAAAGGAATGTTCACGCCAAAAGCGCGTTTAATTTCTGGAGCCAGTGTGATCCCGTACACTCTCTCTCTCCATCTTCCTTCGGGCTTTCAGTCCACTGAGCTTCCAATCCGCTCACTGTAGCTAAGCTTAACTTTCTTGTATTAGTACTAATTTACTATTCTACCAATGAAGACCAACGCACGTCGCGCAAAACCCCGAGAAGTTCTTCCGTGTTTTTCTTTATCGAGTGCATTTCAGGTTGAAGCCACCCCCCTCCGAACACAAACAATAAAATTGAATTTGATGATGGACAAAACTGGCAAAACAAATGAATTATATTCATTAATACTACATAATATAAATATAAATTATAATACAAATGAATAGATCAATTTTATTAAAAACTAATGTCTATCGAAGAAACTTTCTTCCAAATGGACAGATGAAAGGAACAAGGGCATTGAAGTATTCGAAAATTATTAAGCCACTCTTAGCTAAATCTCCGATCTCCGATCTGATCGGGATGTCCGAGAAGGAGGACGAGCTGGACGAGCCGACCTCGGACGCCGACATCACTGTGGTGGAGGTTAAGAAGCAGAATATCTCTGACGTTTCTGCAAATAAACCTCCACCACAGTAAAGCAGCTTCCGCTGCGCTACTTGTCCACCTGGCGGAAGGTGGTATCGATGCTGTCCTCATCCAGGAGCCCTGGATCTGTGGCGCAGAATCTAAGGGCTGAACGCAGCCGACTAAAGGCTGAACGCAGCCCCAACAACAGGTAAATCGCGAGCCTGCACACTCGCTAGGAAAGATTTAACTCTTTTCATGCTTCCCAATTTCAGCAATGAAGATTTAACAACAGCAGATCTAGAGGGACCAAATGGATCCCTCTGGATATGCTCAGCATACCTGGGACACGACCAGGATACCATCCCCCCAACCCTGAGGCTAATCACCGAGGATAGCAAAAGGCGGAACCTCGGTCTCATCATTGGGTGCGACGCCAACGCCCACCACCATCAGTGGGGCAGCACTGACACCAACGACAGGGGTGAGTCTCTTTTTGATTACATCCTTTCATCCAACATGATAGTGGGGAATTCGGGGTACAAACCCACCTTTATTACAAGGTACCGTAGGGAGGTATTAGATATTACCCTCCTCTCGGAATGGCTAAGGGAAACCATAAAATCATGGAGGGTGCTGGAGAAGCACTCCTTCTCTGACCATAGGTATATCCAATTTACGCTGGGCTTCGATAAATTCGATCCGGTCACCTTTCGGAACCTCCGGAAGACCGACTGGGAGAAATATAGATCCCACCTTAGTAAGATCCTTAAGCCCCCTTCAGCCCCAACCCACTCGGACTACTGTCCAGAGGGGCTGGAGCGACTTGTAGTACAGCTCTAGATAGGTCCTGCCCCCGTAGCAGGACTGGAAAGAAGCCACCATGGTTGTGTAAGGAACTAGGCTGCCTCAAGAAGACCACGAGGAAGTCCATCAATCGCGCCAAGATCGATAACAAAGACGCATCATGGCGCCTCTATAAGATTAACCTGTCCCTATACAACAGGGAACCAAGAAAGGACAAAGGAAGGGATTGGTCCGACTTTTGCTCAGGTATCCAGGACTACTCTGAGGCGTCAAGGCTGCGGAAGGTACTCTCGACGACGCCTTCTCACCCGGGTTTCGTCAAGAGGCCTGACGACAGCTGGACGACCTCCAGCGAGGAAACCCTCGGGGTTCTCCTGGATGCTCACTTCCCCGTAAGCTCCTCTCAGAGCAGTCCACCTAACACGGCAGGGTCCGTCTGAAATGGCATACCTTCTCACCGATAGAAACATTAAATGGGCAGTTAACAGCTTCAGCCCTTATAAATCTCCGGGGGTGGACGGCATAATACCTGCTCAGCTTAGCTACGCAGACGAGCTATCCACGTCCTGCCTTCGACTAATCTTCTCGATTATTCTCGACACAGGGGTCATTCCAAAAGGCTGGCTCCGCTCGAAAGTTGTATTTATCCCCAAGGCAGGCAAGCCATCGCATTGCACGCCTAAGGACTACAGGCCGATAAGCCTCTCCTCGTTTCTACTCAAGACGCTGGAGAGACTCATCAGACTGCACCTCAGAACTAACATTCCCCACAACACGCGTATAGGAGGGGCAGATCAACAGAGACAGCACTTCACTCGCTCACCACTATCATAGAAAAATCACTCCACGAAAAGGAGTTCACACTCGTCGCCTTCCAGGATATAGAGAGCGCTTTCCCGAGCCCAATTACGACGGCATTGAGTAAGCTGGGGATTGATCAACACTCAGTGGTTCTCATTGATCGGATCTTGCGCAGCAGAACGGTGGAGGCAAAACTGGGGGTCAACTATCTCCAGACAAGTCAATAGAGGTAAGCCCCAGGGCGGAGTCCTCTCCCCTCTCCTATGGAATGTGGCAGTCAACTAACTGCTCCAGGGCATATAGGAGGGTGGCTGTCGGGGTGTGGCCAATGCGGATGATGTTGCCTTGGCATTTACGGGAAAATTCCCGCAAACCCTCTGTGACAGGATGAGCGACAGTCTCCGGTTCCTGGCGGACTGGACTGCCAGGTGCGGACTGGGAGTAAGCCCAGCGAAGACCGAACTGATCCTTTTCACAAGGAAATACAAAATCCCCAAAGTGGTACCCCCTAAGCGCTGTGGGATACCCCCACCCCTTAAAAATCAGGTTAAATATCTAGGTTTAATCCTGGACAAAAAACTAAACTGGGGCCTAAATACGGACGAAAGGGTCAAAAAGGCCACAATCGTACTCTACACCTGTCGCAAGGCGATAGGGCTAAAATGGGGTATAACCCCTAAAATTGTCCGTTGGTTGTATACGGCTGTCATCCGCCCAATACTCCTCCACGGGGTGGCTATTTGGTGGCCAGCTTTAAAGCGGCCCACCTGCCTGGGCAAGTTTAGGAAAATCCAACGCATGGCTGAGATCTGCATGACAGGCGGCCTGCCCACGACTCAGGGAGACGCCTTGGACGTTCTCCTGGATATCCTCCCAATTGAGATAATGGGAGAGATGACTGCGTCACTTTCTGCACTAAGGTTGAAGGGCGCGGGCTTGTGGAAAAGATCGAGTTTTAGACACGCAAACCTCGGCTCTGCCCCACACTTCACTGAGGGAGACACTGACTACTGTGTCCCCACTGAACACCCTATCACACCCTTCCAGGTTTACATCCCCGACAGAACGGAATGGAATCTAGAAACACCTGGACCCCTAGGGTCCCTCCATATATACACGGATGGCTCAAAGTTGGACGGCCGGGTGGGAGGGAGTATATACTCCGAACACCTGGGCCTAAACGTCTCCTTTAGGCTACCCGACCACTGTAGCCTCTTTCAGGCGGAAGTTTACGCCATCAAAGAAGCCCTTGATCAGCTCCCGCCCTCAATGGCCAGACCTCCCCTTTGCATTTTCTCTGACAGTCAGGCTGCCCTGAAGTTATTAGAATCCATCTCCTCTAATTCGAAGACCATCAACGACTGCCGCAGATCTCTTCACGAGATGGCGGAGCAGTACGACCTCCACCTCATCTGGGTCCCAGGACATACGGACGTCGAGGGCAACTGCGCTGCCGATGAGCTGGCCCGGCAGGGTACAACCTCCCCTTTTCAGCCGAAGAGGGAGCTAGTTGACATGCCCATGGCCACTCGTAGACTACTTTGTAGGGAACACTTTCGTCTCCTCGCAGACAGGAAATGGGAAAACCTAATCTCCTGCCATCACGCTAGAATGATCTGGCCACGCCGATCAGCAAAGCGCTCCAAAGAGCTACTGTCTGTAAGCAGGGAAAGCTGCGCCCTTGCCGTTAGGGCTCCCACTGGTCACTGGCTACTTGGCACGCATGCGTCCAGGCTGTCGGTTCACCATAACGACTTCTGTAGAAGCTGTAGGGATGAGGAGGAGGAAGAGACAGTAACTCACCTACTCTGTCACTGTCCAGCCCTGAGCAGACGTAGACTGCATTACCTGGGCTTCTTCACCCTTGTGGATCTTTCGGAGCTAAGCGAGGCATCACCGAGGATGCTAACCCGTTTAATCCAAGGATCGGGCTGGTCCTCTCTAACTTAGGATTGGTCAGCGGCCCATGAGAACCTGTAGCGGACAGGGGATCTAAGCCTACGCGACATCACAAAGAGCCTCCTCTGGCCCATGTGGGCGGCCCGGCTCGTCGAGCCGGCCGTCACCGCCTTAACCTAACCTAACCTACATAATGTCTGTTGACAAGTTTGGACGCTATATTAATGAAAAGCAGAGGTCTAACCAGTTTAAACGATATGAGAAAACTGCATCAGGACTTTAATTAGACTCGGATGGAAATTTTAATATTCAAAAAAGGCGTATGAAAAATGGAGGCTTTCCAACTGCGAATGGAGATATATTAATTAAAGAATATGTCGATAAAGCTATTCATGAGTTGAGAGTATCTCTATCATCATTGAATATTAAGTATCAAGAAGAAATTGGTCAAAGTGTTAATGGACTTGAAACAATTGATGTTGATACATCAGGAAATTTTAACATTCAGCGTCTGAAAAATTGGGATAAACAAAAAGAATCTGACGATAAAACTACAAAAGACTATGGTGATAAATCTGTAAAGAGACCTAGGGATTCAATTATTTCACATCGAAATGAATTAATTTTGACTATACCTGATATTAAAACAGCAAATATTGAAGATCGATTGGACAGACTTGAGGTTGTTATCCCAAGCAAGTTAGGTTCTCGATATCATTTTTCTGTCTTTTCAATATTAAAATAAATTAATAATTAAATATGAGTAGACGTGGTATTATAACTGAATTACACGCTCCATAACGCAAACATATTTTGCGCCGTAGAGTCATTATGAGGGAAATTGATGATTTATTCCAAGTTGACTTAGTTGAAATGGGGAAATATTCATCATCAAGTAATGAATATCGCTACCTGCTATCGGTAATTGATACGTTTTACAAATTTGCTTGGGGTGCAGCAATTAAAACAAAAACTGCCAAAGATGTTACTGAGGCCATGGAAAAAGTATTTAAGATCAGTGGTAGAGTACCTAAGAATCTTCAAACGGGTGATGGAAAAGACTTCTTTAACAACCAATTTAATGCATTAATGAAGCGATATAAAATTAATCATTATTCAACATATAGTACACTAAAGGCTTCAATTTTAAAACGATTTAATGGAACATACAAATGGATTGATATGTACAAACGTCTTATTTATGTTTATAACAAAACAACACACATAACAATAAAAATGGCACCTATCAGTGTCAACCTTAGAATGAGAATCATATTTTGGAAACTGTTTACAGTAACATGAAAATATTAACAGGTAGCAAACTAAAGATTGGAGAAAATTAGTAAATACAAAGGAGTATTTGAAAAGTCATATACAAAATTCGTATCCTACAACATACTTACTGGAAGATTTAAGAGGCAATCCTATTAAGGGTGGGTTTTATAAAGAAGTACTGAAAAAACCCGTTTTCCTGATGAATACCTAGTTGAAAAAGTCTTGAAAAGAAAGGGTAATAGAGCTCTTGTGCGCTGGCTCAATTTTCCAAAAACTCATGAAAGTTGGATTGAGAAATCTGAAATTTTATAGTAATTGAAACACATGTGGAAATCTATTATTTTTCTTTTTTTTTTATTAAAAGTATTTTTTATAACTATTATACAAATTTTAATTATTTTTAAATTTATTTTCTTGGATTTAATACACTTTTAATTAAAATATTATTATATTAAAAACTTAAATAGATTGTCACAGATGATTCTTTTATCATCTTTGTTATCTGATGTAATTTTACTAATTTTTATTGTACTTATTCTATCATAAGGATCTGAACATGTACTTGCTATCACATTCTTGCTGACCAGTAAATAAACAATTAATATATCCCTCAAATGTTTTTTTCCCTAGACAACTACGTTTTATTCCCCTATTTTTTTTTTTTATACACTTCTGAGGTTGACTAGCTACACTTTCAGATGTGTATGCATACATCTTTTATCGTAAGCCTACAAACTCTGTCATTGACATTCAATTCATCCTTAAAGAAACCTAACCGATTTTTATTACACTGTTTAAATTAATATTTAAGTGCTAAATAAACTAAGCCAATTTTCCACATATTTTCATAAAATTTGAGACATGGCCATTTTGTATTATTCCAGAATTTCGGGTTTAATTTGATCAAAATCGGACGACTATATCATATAGCTGCCATAGGAATATATATATCTGTTTGGTTTTGTTGCTTGCAACATATTTCGCCAGCAACATTCTGCACTGGCAATATTTATTTTATGACACTACCCGAGAAAGCGAAAAATTCAGAACCTTTTTCTATTTTTCTTTAACTTACTGCAAGGGTATTTAATCTTCGGCTTCTTTTCTTGTTTCAACCAGGGCTTCTGCTTAAACTCAAGTAAACTTTTTTTTATAGCTTCAATCCATTCATCAAGGACTGCCGTAGAGTTTTATACTGAATGATATATTTTTCCTTGTCACGGAGACTCAGGCTTGGAATTGTAAAGTTCTAGGTAGTCCTTAAGTGATCGATACTTGAAATGACTCCAGACTCTACATGAGGGTGCATAATCAGCCTCTGAACATTCTGTCTCACTTAAATTACTATAACATTTTTCACGAGGTGGGAGAGAAGTCTCCTCAAGTCGTTGAACTGACTGGCCAGATTGTCTAGACTAGAGGACATGAAACGGAAGGAGTCCAAAAATCTTAATTCTAATGTTCTATTTTCTACAGGAACATATTTTAAGACTGAAATATATATTTCCTTGTTAATTGGAATTACTTTAATCGCACATTCAGTTTCCCCAAGCTCATTTACAATTAAATGAGCATCATACTTTAAAAAGTTGTGAAAGAACACTGGAATGAAATCACTAGTTTGAAGTTTAAGGTTGCATTCACTAAGGGCTGCACCTCGAAATCTACCTGTGAAATGGCATTGATCCCTCACTCTTTCCTAATTCTCGTTTATATATATGACAAATATTGCTCTCATAAAAATTTGAAATGTCTGGTTGACTCATTTGTATTGGGAGTGGTACTGACAGATGATTTAAACACAGCTGAGACAAATGGGACGTTAGACTTTCAACGAAAGTGCGACTCACATTCGCGCCTGTTCTTAAAACAAACTTATATAAACTAAAATCAAATACACACTTTATATAGTACGGAAATGGGTGGCGATGAAAATTTGAGAACTCCAGCTTTAATTTAAAATTTAAAGAAGCCTTGAAAATCAATTACTTCAGCGGCTATGTTGACTGCATATGATGTGCATCGCTGTGGCTTTTTGCTTTTTGAAAAATGGGATAATAAAGCCCACTGAAAACAGTACACATCTTCATTCTGTACATTTATTTCTGCATTTTTTCTCCTTTTTCTGGAACTTGCTCATTTTGGTCGCAATTTCTTCTTTTTGGGAAATATAAAATGCCATGAAATTGGATGGGGGAGTTATAAATGTCTTTTTTTTTTTAATGACTTTATTTCTACACGTGTTAAGTGCTCCTTCACTATCATGTACTCTCCAAACAATTCCAAATTTAATTTTGAGCAATGGTGGGAGGTAATACTCTTTCTATGTGAGGGACCAGTGCCGTACCCGCTTCATTCAGGAATTCAGCGGGATTCCTACCAGCAGGCCTCTCATTCACCAACATGTATTGGAGGACGCGACCCTTAAATCCATCCATAATTTGCTTTACGCTTCCATCCACAGGCTGGGTAGCATAAAATTTATGCTGCTCGGAGCGGATATGTGAATGCCATTTCATCCCTACAGGGAGATATATTTGGCATGTTTGATAGAACTTTCCAAACATGTTGGTGCTGTTAATATTGTTGCTGCTGCTGGAGGGATTCATGTTGATGTTGATGTTGTTGTTGATGTTGTTGGTGATGAAAACGGTGGTTTATGTTGTTTGTGATGAAGTCGGTGGTTGTGGTTGATGAAGGCGTTCAATGTCGTCAATGATTTTTAATCATTTCTTGATTTTTATTATTTTTGTATTTTGTTAAAAATGTTTAATAATATTTTTAAAGTTCACAAAAATTCTTTTTATTTAAACAATTTTTTCACACTTTTGTACCAGAAAAATGGTTTTATTAAACAATTTTATTACACTTTATTAGCGCGATGTTTTTACTTTTTTCACTTTGATTTAAAATTTTTCAAAACGAATGAAAACGAAGACCGGCGTGATGGTTTGGAGTACAAACTGAAAGTGAATCCTGAGGCTGAAGGACTTAGAGTTTAGACCCTATAGTATCATTCACCTAAGATTATGCCATTTAATCCGGTTTTTGCCAACCATGTGCATGCATATGAAACAGACCGTTTTACCTTGGGTGGTAAACATTTTTACTCTTTACCCCACCCCTAAGTGTATGGTCGAAGAGAGACAGTTTCGACTGTTGATTTGTTTTTGGCTTAAAGTAGATGTGACACTTTCTGATCGGCGTCTCATTCTTGAGTGCAGACACATAGCATTATGGAGCTATGAATATATGGGTGAACTACTTTCCCTCTTTATGGTCAGACTTTTTATCAGGAATAATATAGAACCTTTTCCCACACCACCCCCTCAGCCTTCTAGACCGAACGCCTTGATTTTCAATTATCTTTTTGTGGGTTGCAAATGTTGGAGGAAAATGCATGTGTGGAGGATCTCGGGCATACTTAGGGATGGGGTGAATGCCGTCGTATGACTTTTTCACCCTCCAGGCCCTTTTTTGTTTGAGATACCTGTTGAGCACTTACTTTCGTGCACACACAAGTGGCCCTTTTTTATCAGCGGTAAAAATCTCGGCTAACGGTGACCTTTTCATCCCTTCCTCTACATTGCGTTGTGTGATCGCAGGTGTGTACAGGTTGTTTGTGACCTTTTCACCCTCCATCCTTTTTTGGTGATGATCGCACGTGAATGGATGTGAGTTGGTGGTATGTGACCTTTTTACCTCCATCCCCTTTTGGGGTGTGATTCGATCGTGGGAAATCGCGGATCAAACGCGCGCACTCGTAGCCGTATCGAGTGCACACGTTTCTCACGTGTCCTCTCACCATTCAATCTGTGACCCTAAATAATTTTTATTACCCTACCCTTTTAAGGGGGTGACAGGTGTCAGATAACACAAATTTATCTGATTAATGACCCACATCAAAGGTGGCCCAGCTGTAAGGTTTTCTATCTACTTGTGGAATATATTATTAATAACAAATCTGAATTTAGTCTTGATAATATAAGTATTATTAATCCATCCTTAAATCCTTAAATGAATAACACAAAAAAATCAATACCTTTTATATTACTAATTTTAATATTTTTATATTTTACTTTTATGATCATTTAACTTCTTATGAAATAAACAAAATTTCTTTTTGTGACTGTTCACGACAAAAGGGTGCTTATTTTCCAGATCCAGTGTGATCCCGTACACTTTCTCCCTGGGGTTTTGATCTTCCAATCCGCTCCCAAAAGCTAGTTTTTAAGATTTCCTATCAGTACTAAATTACCATTCCACAAATAAAGAGCTCAAACGCACGTCGCGTCGCGAAAGTTCCCCCCCCCCTCCGAACATTTGGTCTTTCGAGCCGGATATTCCATCCATTCCCAGCCATTCCGGTGGCTTTAACACCGCATAAGATAGGTGAACATTTCACAAAGCTGCCGGTCATTTCTATGATTTTGTCTAAATCCGAGTCTGATTAATCCGACACTACGGCATCTTCCAAATTTAAGTCCGAGTACTCTATTCCATTTAATTTCTTTAAAATTCCTGTGCATTCCAATATTCAAGAGTGCATAAATAAATAAATGATATACGTCACACTGAAACTTCCAACCCCGAATTTCTCTTCGTTCACTGTGTTCCGCTTGCATTTATATTCACTATATTATATTATTATATTATATTATACTGACTATACCTAATCCGCTCCACGATCTACAACAATTTACCAACAAATGAAAAAATATATATATATATGTGTGGGATTGGTTTTGGTTTTTAAGGGTAATTCCCACTGTTTTTATTTTATTTTATATTTAATAGTTTAATTAATGAAAAAATAGTGCTATGTATAGCTCGGATAAGGAAGTTTAGGATATAATAAGAATTTGAACAGCTTTAAAACGGTTAAATTATATTTCGTCGTCGTTTGTTCGTCATAATTTTTCTGCGTCTTCTCTGCGTCGTCCCTCGTTTTCAACTCCTCGCTTTTTCATCTCTCCGACAATCTTCCTTCCTCTAAACATATGACTTGTGGTGTGTTCGGCTGAACGGTGATGCCAGACCCATTCCCACAACTCGGCCATCCTTCTAAACATTCGTCCCGAATGGATCATCGACGTCCTCGGAGGATATCTGAATCCATGGCTTCATGAATTCGGCACAAGAGGTAGTATATCTCGGCCCGTCAGAAGATACTGATTCTTTTGCAACGGCGTAGGTATCTTTCGGCTTGACTTTAGTTATTTTATATGGACCCAAATACTTAGGCTTTAGCTTAAGTCCACCACCAAGTTGAGTGCGTTTGATAGCTGCAAGATCGCCTACTTTGTATGTCAATGCGGGTTTACGTCTCAGATTATACGAATGCCTATTTTCGTTCTGCATAGCAAGGATTTGTTTCTTGGCAGTCTGGCGTATCTCGTCACTCTTGCTGGATCATTTCCTTAAGCTGAATGTCTATTTTAGTGCGCATCTTGACACCTACAAGAAGCTCAAATGGAGTCGTATTTGTACTCCTGCAGTACGTAGAATTGATTGTCTGCTGAACTTGGCAGACGAACTTGTACCATTTGCTGGGGTCCTCTTTGGATAGCTTTGACAGGACAGACACAATCGTGGCATTTAAGCGTTCTACTTGCCCGTTCGCTCTGGGAAGTCCAGTCGTTACTGCATGAAGTTCAATGTTCTCGTTTTCGCAATACTGCTTAAACTCGTCAGATGTGAATGCTGTGCCTCGATCGAAAATTATTTGAACAGGGTTTCCAAAAATGTTGCTTTGTGCCTCCAGTCTTGTGATAACGTCCTTGGATGATGTAGATTTCGTAGGATACAGCCAACAGAATTTCGTAAATCCATCAATGACAGCTAGAATGTGTTTGTAGGCCTTATGAGTCGATTCAAGCGGTCCCAAAATATCAATGTGAAACGTCTGGAGTGGCTGATCTTCTTTCGGTAACGGGTGCAACTCTCCTTCTTTTTTGCCAAGCTTTCTGTTAGATACAATACACGGAATGCAACATCTAATCTGCCGTATAATCTTGTCCTCGAGTTTTGGAATGTAGTACTCCTTTGCGATAATCTCTTTAGTTATCTTTACAGAAAAATGTCCTTTTTCATGTGCTTGTCGAATAATTTCGTCGTCATTGACCAGTTTGTAAAGAAGACCGGCTTTCAAAAAGATATTGTTGTGAGTAGTTTTCTCAGCAAAAATGTCAATAATGGCTTTTAATTCCTCGTCTTGCGATTGAACATATTTCAATTTAATATGCAAACTTTCGTCAGTTATCATCATTACAGGATAACGGCTTAAAGCATCAGCATGACGTATGCGTGTGCCCGATCTGTGCTCGACGTCAAAGTCAAACTCTTGAAGTTCGAGAATCCAACGTGAGACTCTGGAGCAGACTTCCCTTTTTTTCATCGTCTTCGTAAAAGCGTTGCAATCGTTTATCAGCTTAAAGTGTATACCCAAAAGGTAGACTCTGAACTTATGAAAAGCTTTAACTACTGCCAGAATCTCCAACTCATAGCTAGAAAACTTCCTTTCCGCGTCCGTCGTTTTTTTACTCATATAGTAAATAGGATGAATCTGGTTATCGTGAAGAGACTTTTGGAGTAGAACTGCTCAGAATCCGTCAATCGATGCATCTGTGTGTAGTTCCGTTTCGTGCTGGGGATGAAAAATCTTGAGCAGTGGCTTCTGGGTAATCAAAGTCTTAAGCATGTTAAAAGAGTCAATCTCTCTATCAGTAAAACAAAATTTGGCATCGTGTTTCATCAGATTTGTCAAAGGCTTGGCTATGATCGAAAAGTTCAATATAAACTTTCGAAAATATCCAACCAGACCCAAAAAGCTTTGCAGTTGCTTCTGGTTTGTCGGAGTAGGGAACTTCGTAACTGATTTTGTCTTTTCGTCTGAGATACTGATCTTTTGATTTTCTATAACATGGCCTAGAAACTCGATTTTCTTCTTCAAGAAGCAGCATTTTTTTAGATTGATCACCAAGCCATACTCTTCACAGCGCCTAATGACTATCTTGAGATTGGATACTGCTTCAGGTTCGTTTTTAGCTGGAACTATGATGTCGTCGACATATGGAATCGCAATACCAGAACGCGTCAAATCACGGAAAATTGCGTTGACGTGCCTTTGAAATACGCCTGGAGAATTTGTAAGACCAAAAGGGACTTTCAGGAACTGGTACTGGCCATTGTGAGTTACAAAAGACGTGAACTTGCGGCTTTCCTTGTTGACGTTAACGTGAAAGAATCCGTTTTTGAGGTCAAGCGTGCTGAATATTTGAGCATTTTGCAAACGGTCCAGTTGATCTTCAATCAGGGGAAGGGGAAAAAGATCCCTGACTATTACCTTATTAATCTTTCTGTAATCAATGCAAAGTCATGTTGTATTATCGCGTTTCTTTACTAATACGACCGGACTGCTGTACTCAGACTCGGACTGCTCGATGATTCCGTCTTTCAGCCATTGTTCGATTTGATCGTCGATTATGCATTTCTCGGTAAATGCCATTCTACGCGGACGCGAATGCACAGGAGTGTCGTCTTTTAAAACAATGCGCATCTCGACATTGGTTGTTTTCGTGTTTGAAGGGTTATAGTTCTTAATCAGGTCGAAAACTTCGCGTTTTCCTTGACTGGTCGCATTTTCGTCAATGTTGATGTTTATATTTTCGGGACTTTCAACGTTAATTTTCATAAGCGAACTTATTTCGGTTTCAGCGTCTTGATTTTCAGGATTTATAATTTTTATACCGCGGTTAATTTAAATTACAGCTTTGTTACAAAATTCTGCGCCTAACACAACATCTACGTCCAAAAAGTCTGATGAAACCACCAAAAAGTTTTCTTGAAATATTTTACTGTCAACCTCGAATTCTTCTTTAAATGAACCGAATGGTTTCACTTTATTGTTATTTCCGAAACCGACGAGAAATATGTTTGCAGCGCTCAGTTTAGGCTTATTCAATTTTAAGTACGTTGTTTCACTTATAATGTTGTATTTGCTGCCTGTGTCGAGTAATGCTGTAAACTTCTTCTGCTTCATAAAAATGTCTTTACACATCGACAATTTATCATCGACAACTTTACGCGTATTGCTCGGATTTGCAACCGTTTCTTTCTTACTTGAAGGACAGTCTTTGATATGTGTCCAAAATTATTACAATTAAAACACTTCCGACCATTACTCCGATTAGCACACTGATTAGAGGTATGGCCAACCTCCCCACAGTTGTAGCAATGTAACTTTTTTTGCATGGAAGAGTCTTTCTGAGCAGCAGCGTCTTTAGGGTTCGGATATTTAAGCTCCTCATCATAATTTTTTGATTTTCCACTTTTCAAACGTATTTTCTCGTAACACTTCAATTTTTCCTTGAACTCTTTCATGTCCTTAGCATTATACAATATAGATTTATTCACACTCAAATCATTGATGCCATCGATTACGTATTACTTAAGTGCACTGTTGTCTACCCTGCCACGAGAAGCAACTTCCTTCATTTTTAGGAGATATTCTTGATATTCTTCTTTCGATCAACAATTTATGTATCTGAGCACCATTCACTTCGGCTTTGAACTCCTGGATCAAGGCGTTCTTCAACATTTCCCAACTTGTAATACCACGTTCACTAATAATGTACATTTTAGCGAGACCCTTGAGAGACCTTTTCGCGAAAATGAATTTTTGGAGGTCATCCCAATACATAACTGAAGCCATATCTTCGAAATCGTCAATCCAAACCTCAACTGCGAGGCTTTCATCTCCACTAAATGGTCTGATTGAGTCCTCAATATCTCGAAAGTTCACTGAAAACCGTGCCGAACTCATGCCGAAACTTTTGGCAGGAGCGTAATCGTTATTTTCGGACGCCACTGTTGAATTCTCCATATTGTCGTTTTGCGAATTCGTTTGCTTGCGTGTTTTGCTTTGCACGAATCGAAACTCTTCTTCATCGCTCGAACTTTTCGTCAATGCCTCGACATTCTCGTTCTGTTCGTCTTCATCGTCGTCATTTTTGTCTTCTTCGTCGTCCTCTTTATCAGCGTCATCAAGCAAATTTTCGGTGCGCAAATTTCGGAAAATATGTAACATCAAATCGTTCTTGTCATGTTGCAACCCCAATATGTTGCAAATTACAACCAAATCATTATTAGTTAAGTTTTCCGCGACATACGAAACTTTCTTATCAAACAGTCGACTACTTTCAGAAAATTCAAAACCCTCGAAAGAACACAATCGCTTTCGGTTGTATCGATCGCCATCGTATTCGTAAACAAACTTATGCAATAGATCAACACATTTCTTTTTTTCAGTTTTTAATGCCCGTAAAACAAATTCAAAGTCAGCAAGACGCGACATGTTTCTTTTTATTCGTTGTACTCGTGTTCTTGTCCTTTATACACACTCCTTCTGCTCGTCGTTTACACACACATACGCGTCGTCATAAATGTATGTTTGCAGATCAGCTTGGTATTTGTAGCCTCGTTTACACACACGTACGTCGTTTTCAACTTTTCTTCGATCTAGTTCTTGATTTTCTCAGCTTTCGTCGTTTTATATCGTCTTTCGTTTTAAATCTTCGTCGTTTTACCTTTGCACTTTTCAGATAGGTTAAGCCCCCATATTTGTGGCATTGGTTTTGGTTTTTAAGGGTAAATCCCACTGTTTTTATTTTGTTTGATATTTAATAGTTTAATTAATGAAAAAATAGTGCTATGTATAGCTCGGATAAGGAAGTTTAGGATATAATATTAATTTGAACAGCTTTTAAACGGTTAAATTATATTTCGTCGTCGTTTGTTCGTCGTAATTTTTCTGCGTCTTCTCTGCGTCGTCTCTCGTTTTCAACTCCTCGCTTTTTCACCTCTCCGTCAATCTTCCTTCCTCTAAACATATGATTTGTGGTGTGTTCGGCTGAACGGTGATGCCAGACCCATTCCCACATATGTAGATGTATGATTATGTTTGTTGACAATTATATCAGTATTAATGTAATAATAAAAATGGATAGTTTAAGTTCTTGGTTTCGCGACTGGCTATAAGATTTCTGGTAAGAGACGACTCAAAGGCATCTTGGCACCGGCACGATCGGTTTGCTAGACAGCGGCTTATGCTACTGCTTTAGGATACAGCTTTCAACAACTATCAACTAAGGCTCTCTACTTTAATTCTGCTTCTGCACAACGACTTCTTTGCAACAACTTCTGTCTCAACTCGTGTCTCTCCAGACGACAACAAGTCTTCATTTTCTGCCACATATCTCCATAATTTGATGTTATCGATGCCTGTGAAGGTATAATTAGGACCTTCAAACTCGGCAGCCTTCTTGACATCATACCGCCAACAACGTTTAACTTTCATCACTTCGTAAGGCCCCAGAAAAGTATTAGCCAGTTTACTTCCGGCGAATACCAGCGTCCTCCTTATATCAACCAAATCCCCTTCCATATAAGTGACCTTCTTCTTTTTCTTTTTGTCAAAATGTTATTTTTAGGCATCCTGTGCTTTTGTATCTGAATTCTAGCTTCGCGGCGCATTTCTTGCCTCTCTTTCTCAAAGTCTTGCATCAATTCTTGTTCCAAGACCGCATTTTGGGGCTAAACATCAGCTAAAACGGTGCTTTTTGTGTAGTCAAATGAACATGCGAGTTGATTGCTTTTTAGACTTCGGCAACGAACTTATAAAATTTAGTTGTATCGTCCGCGAAAAGTTTACTGATTATGGACAGGATAACTCGGTTGACTTGCTCTATCTGGCCGTTTTCTCTGACCACTCTAGTTGTCTTCCATACGTGATGAATCGCATTCTCCTTCACGAACTCCTCAAATGCGTCCGAGGTAAAAGCTGCTCCTCTATCTGATCCGAGCCGGAAATCTAAAAATTTTCGACCATACCTCCAGATTATTTATAACTTCCTCGTCCACTGTAGATTTTGTAGCGAATAACCCTACGGATTTCGAAAATCCATTGACCATCGCTCATCCTGTCACAGAGGGTTTGCGGGAATTTTCCCGTAAATGCCAAGGCAACATCATCCGCATAGGCCACATCCCGACAGCCACCCTCCTATATGCCCTGGAGCAGTTAGTTGACTGTCACATTCCATAGGAGAGGGGAGAGGACTCCGCCCTGGGGCTTATCTCTATTGACTTGTCTGGAGATAGTTGACCCCCCCAGTGTAGCCTCCACCGTTCTGCTGCGCAAGATCCGATCAATGAGAACCACTGAGTGTTGATCAATCCCCAGCTTACTCAATGCCGTCGTAATTGAGCTCGGGAGAATGTTGTTGAAAGCGCTCTCTATATCCAGGAAGGCAACGAGTGTGAACTCCTTTTCGTGGAGTGATTTTTCTATGATAGTGGTGAGCGAGTGAAGTGCTGTCTCTGTTGATCTGCCCCTCCTATACGCGTGTTGTGGGGAATGTTAGTTCTGAGGTGCAGTCTGATGAGTCTCTCCAGCGTCTTGAGTAGAAACGAGGAGAGGCTTATGGGCCTGTAGTCCTTAGGCGTGCAATGCGATGGCTTGCCTGCCTTGGGGATAAATACAACTTTCGAGCGGAGCCAGCCTTTTGGAATGACCCCTGTGTCGAGAATAATCGAGAAGATTAGTCGAAGGCAGGACGTGGATAGCTCGTCTGCGTAGCTAAGCTGAGCAGGTGAGAAGTGAGATGGTATGCCATTTCAGACGGACCCCGCCGTGTTAGGTGGACTGCTCTGAGAGGAGCTTACGGGGAAGTGAGCTGAAGCTGGAGGTCGTCCAGCTGTCGTCAGGCCTCTTAACGAAACCCGGGTGAGAAAGCGTCGTCGAGAGTACCTTCCGCAGCCTTGAAGCCTCAGAGTAGTCCTGGATACCTGAGCAAAAGTCGGACCAATCCCTTCTTTTGTCCTTTCTTGGTTCCCTGTTGTATAGGGACAGGTTAATCTTATAGAGGCGCCATGATGCATCTTTGTTATCGATCTTGGCGCGATTGAAGGACTTCTTCGTGGTCTTCTTGAGGCAGCCTAGTTCCTTACACAACCATGGTGGCTTTTTTGCCCCAAATCCTGCTACGGGGGCAGGACCTATCTAGAGCTGTACTACAAGTCGCTCCAGCCCCTCTGGACAGTAGTCCGAGTGGGTTGGGGCTGGAGGGGGCTTAAGGATCTTACTAAGCTGGGATCTATATTTCTCCCAGTCGGTCTTCCGGAGGTTCCGAAAGGTGACCGGATCGAATATATCGAAGCCCAGCGTAAATTGGATATACCTATGGTCAGAGAAGGAGTGCTTCTTCAGCACCCTCCATGATTTCATGGTATCCCTTAGCCATTCCGAGAGGAGGGTAATATCTAATACCTCCCTACGATTCCTTGTCGCACCCAATGATGAGACCGAGGTTCCGCCTTTTGCTATCCTCGGTGATTAGCCTCAGGGTTGGGGGGATGGGGTCCTCGTCGTGTCCCAGGTATGCTGAGCATATCCAGAGGGATCCATTTGGTCCCTCTAGATCTGCTGTTGTTAAATCTTCATTGCTGAAATTGGGAAGCATGAAAAGAGTTAAATCTTTCCTAGCGAGTATGCAGGCTCGCGATTTACCTGTTGTTGGGGCTGCGTTCAGCCTTTAGTCGGCTGCGTTCAGCCCTTAGATTCTGCGCCACAGATCCAGGGCTCCTGGATGAGGACAGCATCGATACCACCTTCCGCCAGGTGGACAAGTAGCGCAGCGGAAGCTGCTTTACTGTGGTGGAGGTTTATTTGCAGAAACGTCAGAGATATTCTGCTTCTTAACCTCCACCACAGTGATGTCGGCGTCCGAGGTCGGCTCGTCCAGCTCGTCCAGCTCGTCCAGCTCGTCTAGCTCGTCCAGCTCGTCCTCCTCCTCGGACATCCCGACGCCGCGCAAGCCCCTAGCGAGCTCGCTCTCCTCGGAGACGTAGCCCTCCAGGATGTCCTCCTCGTCGGACATTCGCATTAACTAGTACAAAGCATCCCTTGTAGAGGGCTCATCCGAACCTAAGCTCTCCGATTGAAACCGTCACCCCGATAAGAAAGTCTTTTGGTTGCTGGGACCGCAGTGACAGAGACAGAGCCGTCTTCCAGCCGAACCCCTCTGCAAATAATTTTGTTCTTCCGCAAATCGACACCGAAACGGAATCTACGGAATCTTCGCCAACATTATTTCGGCCGTACGAGATCAAAAAAGTCATTAGAGAGCTAAAACCAAAAAAGCTCCGGGCGGCGACCATATAACTACAAAAATGATAATGGAACTTCCGTACTGTGCTATTGAGGCCATCTGTAAACTCTTCACCGAATCATAAGTCTCGGCTATTACCCAAGTAAATGCAAGAAATCTATTATAAAAATGACACCGAAGCCTGGAAAAGATCACACTATCCCATCATCTTACAGACCAATAAGCTTGCTATCATGCCTTTCCAAATTATTCAAAAGTGTCTTCTAACACGGATAATACCATATATGGGATTTGGCTTCAGAGACAAACACGGAACTATCGAGCAAGCTAACAGAATAACATCTGAGATTCGAACAGCCTTCGAGCATAAAGAATATTGCAGCGCGATATTCCTCGATATATCCCAAGCATTCGACCGCGTCTGGCTTGAAGGTCTTATTCATACAATTAAAACACACCTGCCTGGGTACACTCATAAACTCCTGGAATCATACCTCTACAACAGAGCCTTCGCAGTGAGGTGCAACACTACAATTTCCGACAACTACACTATCGAAGCTGGAGTCCCACAAGGCAGTGCACTAGGGCCAACGAGTGGCCGACTAACAACATCCACCTTCGCTGACGACACTGCGATCCTCAGCCGCTCCATATGCCCAGTCCGTGCAACAACCCAACTCACCAAACATCTTAAGCTAGTCGAGAAGAGGCTTTCTGATTGGCGTATAAAAATAAACGAACAAAAGTGTAAACACATAACTTTTACTCTAAACAGAGAAACTTGCCCTGCGCTCTGCCTGAATAGCACGCAGATTCCCCAAGTCAATGATGTAACGTATCTCGGCATCGACCTCGACAGACGTCTAACTTGGCGTAGACATATCAAACTACACCTAAAACTGAAAGCCAGCAGCCTCCACTGGATTATAAACTCTCGATCGCCCTAGTGTATGGACTACAAGGTTCTGCCCTACAACACCACTCTTAAGCCAATCTGGACCTATGGCTCTCAGCTTTGGGGAAACGCGAGCAAAACTAACATAGACATTATACAGCGCGCTCAATCAAAAATCCTGTGTACTATCACTGGGGCGCCATGCTATATTCGTAACCAAAACATCCACTGGGATCTCGGCATTCTCACAGTAAAAGATTAAATAGACAAGCAAAAAGTGTCCTACAACGTAAAACTCTGTGCCCACCCAAATCCTCTTGCAAGAGTCCCGACTCGGGTTTCCAGCTGAACCCGCCTGCAACGTACTGATCTTTCAACCCAGCCATAATTTGCCAGGGCCATTTTTACTTTTACAGTCTATATGACTGCTAGTTAGGTTATAATATAAGATTTGATATACTTATTGTTAGACTCGAAAACGAGAAGACTTAATAAATAAATGCAAAGTCAAAAAAAAAAACAAAAAAATAAATAAATATACACAAGGAGAAAGTCCCATGCCTCGACTTGAATAGAGGACATCTCCAGGGCTGTAAGGCAACTTTGTATGGTGCCTTGCAGATCTTTTAAGGCGGTCCAGGATTCTTGGCAGATAGCCTGGATATTAAAAAGAATCTTCAGCTGACTGTTAACAAGCAGTCGTCTATCCGCTTTCTCTCTTCCAAGTGAACGGACGTTTTTTTTCTTGCGCTCTCGTTTTGTGTAATTTTTTGATAAAAACAACCGGTGTTTTATTCTAATTCTTTGATTTTGTGATTAATAAAGATCACTTCGTGTGCATGCAGCTATTCTGTTTTGTGTATTTAATAATTATTAATTTCACATTTTAGTTGTGCTGCTAGTGTTTGCTTTTGCATTTTATGCATTCCTCTTTGTGCCTTCTCCGTTTAGCTTGCGCCGTCGCGACAGCTAAACGAAAAGCTTGCTCCCACGCTCACCCGCTCACCCGCTCTCTCACTCTCCCGTTTTTTCAGTGCAGCTGCACTTTTATCTCTCCTTACGCAAAGGTACAGTGGTAAGTCCAAATAATGTCCGCTATAGTCTGTGTCGTTAAAACCTGTAAAAAGGTTATTACCTCTGCTGACCTTACAATCGGCTGCTGGCTGTGCGACAACATTATGCATGCCAAGTGCATTGGTGTTGGGGCTCGGGCGGTAGACGATGTAAGAAAAAACATCGGTCTGCGGTACTGTTGTGAGGCCTGTCGCGAGGTTGAAAGGGAGATGATGTCTTTTATGCGGCAAACCAAAAACGGTTTTAAAGACGTATTATTGAGTTTTCGCAAAACTCAAGATATGTTCTTGGCGCTGGATACTCAATTTAATAGCC
>VNJU01009771.1:0-43491 GCA_008042675.1 Drosophila seguyi | reverse complement strand
AGTTATAATTTTTTTAATTAAAATTTACCGATCGTTCCTATGGCAGCTATATGATATAGTCGTCCGATCCGGCCGGTTCCGACTTATATAGTAGTGAGAGCATATAGAAGACTATCTGCAAAGTTTCATTCAGATAGCTTCAAAACTGAGGGACTAGTTTGCGTAGAAACGGACGGACAGACGGACAGACGGACAGACGGACAGACGGACAGACGGACATGGCTAGATCGACTCGGCTGTTGATGCTGATCAAGAATATATATACTTTATAGGGTCGGAAATGTCTCCTTCACTGCGTTGCAAACTTCTGACTAAAATTATAATACCCTGCAAGGGTATAAAAAGAGAGAAAAACACTCCCTTCCAAGGAAGGCAAACGAATTCAATTCTTTAAGAATTAATAAATTAATAAATGAAATCGGTAAGGCCTCCCCTGCTGATTGGCACTATTCTTGAAAATTTTTGGAATACACATTTCTCGATTTCTCGGACAATCGAAGTCCTTGATTGATGGCCTTGAGTTGAACTGTCTCTTGTCCTGTTTCCTGTCTCCCCAACTGCACTTGTTTGCCTTATTTGTTTGCCTGTCTCCGTGCTGGGGCAACAATCTTTCAGGAAGGAGAAGAAAATACGGAAAACGCTGACATTTAAATATTTCACAAGACCTAAAATCGAAGAAAATGAAAAATACAACGAAAAAGCCGATAAACTGCTACGAAAAATTTTCGGCAAATTTGTTCCTCTTTTTTTTTTTGCTTTTTCTTTTCGTTTATTTTACATATATATATTTTTTTTGCTTTGACTTTGACTGAAATCGCGCGTAAATATGCCAAAAAGAAACGATGGTAAAGTGAGGTTGACGTTGAGGCAAACAGTGTATAAAAATAGATGAAAATCGAGGCAGGACTAGAGGGAAAACTTGGCACGCGGTGTGTGGCTTATGGGGCTTGCCTTAGCACTTATTCAATCAAAATCAAAATAAATAAACATGAACTCAAGCCGCACTGTTGTGTTCGTCTCTTCTATAAATATCCCCCTTGGCTGGGCTCTTGGGGGACCATTGTCGTATTGTCAT
Source organism: Drosophila seguyi (assembly GCA_008042675.1). Classification (NCBI taxonomy): domain Eukaryota; kingdom Metazoa; phylum Arthropoda; class Insecta; order Diptera; family Drosophilidae; genus Drosophila; species Drosophila seguyi. The sequence goes on along the minus strand of VNJU01009771.1, from coordinate 42,416 downwards.
TGTTGTGCATTAAGCGAATATTGCGCATACGACGCGTGGGCCGCTTGTGGCGCGTGTTTCCTCAATCCTCCATCCTCAAGCCTCCATATTCAATCCTCCATTCTCCTTCCTCTTGTTCCATTTTTTCTCATTCCTTTCTGCCTTCATTTCAGCCCCGATTGGTAAGCAAACAGCGGGATAAACTGTAAGTCGCATATAAAATGCAACTCGACCAAATTGAGTCGAATCTCCATTGATTTTCTTCTCGTTTCTCCGCTGTTTTCCTTTGTAATCCGAGTGCAGGCAATAAAATTGTTTCACTTAAGGCCAGGGCCGGACTATAGTGGCGCGGAAAAAATATTTCCTACAAAAAGGTTATACAAAATATCGATTAAATATCGAAATTAATCGATTTTATAATTTTTGTACATTTTATATATTTTATTTAGTTTTAACATTAAAAACATAGTTTATATAAAATATTACATTTATATGACTATTGTGATAAAGTTTACTTTATTAAGAGAAAAATTTTTTTAAAATCTGAACAAAATATCGAAATATCGATTAATAAATTTTTTAACATACAAATTTTCTTGATCTATTAATATAATATAAAACAAATGCATCAAATATATATATCCTATATACCTATAAAATTGTGAAAGCTTCCTTTCTTATAGAAAAAAAAGAAATAAAAGCAAACGGAACTCGCAACGAAAATTAAGGCAAACATTTTTTCTTTTTTTGCCAGCCTTCAAATATTATTAGTAGCAAAATGTTTTGCGCTTCAATGTTGATTATTTTCTTGGGATTTTCTTCCTCTAGATTTGATTCGATTAGACTGTTCGTGACCAGTGTTTGCTTCGTTATTTTTTTCCATATATATATATATATATATTTATCGTCCAAATGCGAGTATGTAAGCCATGTTTTTGATTTGCCTGCAAAGGGTCAGAAGTTTATTTAGTCAGACGGCTGAAGGATGTGATGGTTTGGGTTTTATTAATCGAATTGCGCCTTATTTGTGCCCTGACTGCTTTGGCAAAGCTGATTGTATTACTCACATTTATTACTGCTAAAGTTGTAAACATCAAGCATATTTTTCTATATTTTAAAAGGCCTTTTTTTTTCGGTCTCATATATTGAGAACAAGTTAGATGCCATTGACATGCAATCGCTTTATCTCTCTCTATCAACATTTTTGATTATTCTGACAGAGTATTTCAAATTTCGATGATTTCTTTTTTTTTTTTTGTGACCATGCAGACTTAATCGTATTTTCCACATATTCTTTTGGGCACTGAGAGAAAATGGTATGAAGGGAAGTTGTAGAAATTATAAATTTAATCTTTAAATAGTCGAATATTAACCCAAGTTGATCTATTGATAATATTCGTTTAATATTATATACCCTAAAAATGCTAAACTTTGATATATCAAAATATTGATAATACATACTGAAAATTTAAGATAATAATTTTGAAAATATCTATAAATATATCGAAAGAAAATATCTATATATATATATCTATAATATCGACAAATACCGCATTCAATGTAAATATATTAATAATATTTAAATATCAAAAATATCTTTTATATATCAAAATGTAAAATATAGACAAAAATCAGTACATTATATAAAAAATATCGATAATGTTTATATAACGTTAAAATATGTTTGAAAAATATCTTTTCGGAAATTAAAGTAGTGAAAATAATAGTTATATAATTTCTAAAAAAATATAATAAATATATACTTATCGATAGTATTTTAATTTTAAAAGTATAGCACGTTTTGATATATCGCTTTTTAAATATAACATTTAAATATAGATAATGTTTAATTAAATTTTAAATTTTATAAATTTCCTAATCTTTTGATTGAAATTTTAAGTATTTTAGAATTTTGCATTTATTGTTAAAATATCGATATTATTTTCCTGCAGTGCCAAATTTTTTTTCGCGTCCCTTTTCGCCGCGTTGGCACACAACTCACGCAGCCGAGTGTCCTTGCCTGTTATTGTTATGGCCGTTATGGCCATCACATCCCGTCCTGTCCCGTCCGGTCCTGTCCCCCGCCCTGTCCCGTCCAGCTCCCGTCCACCTACGCCCAGTTCATCAATCATACGCAACGTTGGCACGTGCAGCAGAGCGTTAACAGTGCAGGCGATGGACGGGGGAGGGGGAGAGGATGGGGTTAAGAAGGCCGCGGCCATATTTTCTGTGATAGTGTCATAACGTCGCCCTAATGAAGCGTCTCAGTTTTGCTGCTGGGTGTCGTCCATAAGCTGGATGTGACTGCAATCGCCAACAATTACAAAACTTTCAAGTTTTCTAGTCCGCGCGCTAAATCCAATCCTCGTCCTCGTCTTTGTCCTCGTCCCCGTCCTCGTCCCAGGGAAACCCCTGAAAAGTTGGCGGATTAAACAGGCGAACGATACGAAGAACAAGTGGAACTTGTTCAGGAGGAGGACGACGACGATGGAGACGACGGCGTCGAGTCCATAAAGTTGCACAAAAAATTGTTTCGAACGAACATTTTGCGGGCGCTGAGAAAAGTTTTATCTAACCGAAAAGAAAGTGGGCGTGGCGCCGTGGCCTGTCGCATTCTGTTTAAAGTTAATATTTACATGCCACGAAGGGGTGCCGTCGCCGTTGCCGCGACCACGTTTCCGTTTCACTCGTCCTTTTCGTCCTGCCACTGCCAGCAGCAAAAGCAGCAACAAATTCTTGTCATTTGCAGCTGCGAGACAGGACAAGGACGAAGGCACATCAAAAGGGGATCAAGGCGGCGTGCACTGGCAGAAAAAATAGCATAAAGAGAGCCATTGAAAAGGGGGAAAATTTAAAAAATATAGAACATATTTGTATACAAGGATTTTAGTTTATAACTTAAAGCAAACAGTATGTAAATATAAAAATTTATAAAAAATGTAAATTCTAAATATACATAATTATATTTTATGTTATATTATACAAAATATTATATATTCTATTGTATATATTATTTTATATATAAAATTATATATTTTTGCTAAGGAATTTGTATATATAAATACCTTAAATTTTCAATTTAATCTTTATATATTGTCAAACTAATTAAAAGATTTTATGGCACAGATTTAAATACAAAAAAAAAAGTTGGAAAAACGTATGTTTCTTAGCTAAAATTAACCGATGAATGCTTAAAAATAAAGTGTACCTGAACACGACACTTTTTTTTCTAGAATTTATTATTATTGATACTAAAATAATTAAAAATAAAAGGTTCTAAACACGACCTATTTTTAGACAAGTAACTTAAGCTAAAAAATACATTAACATCATTTTTTGGTCTAAGATTAATTTATTTACTTAGCGAATTTAAAATTATAAAAATAACATCAGGTTTGAAACAAAGAAAAAATATTAAATTTACATTATTTATATATATTTCTTATAATTGTTATTATTTTTATTGTATACATTTTTATTATTTATTATTTTTCTACTTATTATTTTTCTATTTATTATATATTTTATTTGCTTTAATATAAGAAAATCTACCTCAGCTTACCCTAGCTTACTTTCTTGCATTCCCTTGAACATTTAGAGTTCTTTTGAAAATTTTCTTAAAAACCTCACCAAGTGTGACCACAAATTGCCCATTTGCCTGGCTTCAACTTTGTAGTAGTGCCTTTTTTGGCCAAGTGTAGGGTAAGATAAACGAACATCAAGTTTTGTTTTGGGTCGCCGGGCAATGACAACTTCAAGTTCATAAAAGCGCAACTAATGTGCATGAAATACATTTTGATATAGAAGCGCACAACACACACACAATGTGCTTCAAGTTGTGCCTTGCCATCACCCGGTTTTCCTCGAATTTCCCCCGAATTTCCCACTACACCCCCGCCCACTAGAAACACCCTCTTCTTGGCATTTTATTTGCCACCTTTCTGGGACATACGTTTCCCTTTCATATTTCGTAAACAAAACATCAACGTGAAACTTTTTGCCGCCTCTCCCAGCCTTCATTTTTACTTATTTTTTCCGAGTTCCAAGTACCGAGTCCGGAGTCCTGAGTCCTGGGTCCTGGGTCCTTTTTGCCTCGCCCTTCCAATGGCGATAACTTGCAATAAGGGAAACAACTTTCAAGAAAATCACAGAAGAAGAAGCTGCAGCAGCAGAGAGATGGCTAAAATACAAGAAAAGAACTTTTCACATTGACATGTTTGGCCGCCTTTTTTCACCCCGGAATTTCCCAGGATTTTCCCCTACTCTCAGTCAGCATTTTGCGCGCACCCTTCGACCATTTCGCTTGCCATATTTCAGCCATTTATCTGAGCTGTTTTCCTTCCCCCAACTTTGGTCTCAGCTTCTACAGCTTCAGCTTCTGCTTCAGCTTCGATTTCCCATTTTCCCGGGTCTTGTTGTAATGCATTTTGACGTTAGCTGGCTCAAAGTTTCTTGTTTATATTCGTTTATTGTTTATAAATGGTTGATAAGTGACATTGGCCGCCTCTCCTTCGAGTGCCATTCGAGTTTGGTCTCCGATTTCGCCCGGCTTTGGGGAGAGACATCACCCCAAGAGCCGAGCCAAAGAGCTGTGCAAAGTCTGGGCCCGTGTTGGCCAACTCGCGATATTGTTCTGACATTTGGCTTTGTGGCTGCCTCTATTTAAGTTGAATTGAGCCACCATTGTGGCCGTGTTTATGGCTTCAACTCGATTGGCTTTGATTGGACTGAAGCTGAGCAACTTACTGGGGAAACAATTGCGCAATTTACCCAGGAGTCTGTTTATTTAGAAATTTTGCATAGTTGTGGACGATGGATAGTTGGGGGAAGGAAAATAAGAGATCATTTTGGGGGATGTACTTGGGGGTTTTAATGTTTTTTTCGAGTAGTTTTGATGGGGATAATTGAGTAAAATATATCGTATAAAATATATTTTTAATAACACATTTACTAAAAATATTCAAATTCCTTTTTCTTTCAATATATTCGTCATAAAATAAATAGTTTTCAATTGGTTTATGGCTGTTCTTAACATTTTTTAAGATTATATATTTATTTTTTATAAACCGCCTCTAAAAAATATTTTTAAAAGAAATTATATATTTGATAATAAATAAATATATAAGCTGCCTTTTAAAATATATTTCTTGAATATTTATAATCATAAACTTCTCTTAAAAAATATGTTCTTACTTAAATATTATAATTTAAAACTATTTAAATTTTGGTTTTAAACATAGTTTTTTTTTTACTTAGGTTCGTAATTGTTAAAATAAATTATATATTTTTATTCTTCTTCAATATATCATATCTTTAATAAAATTAATGTTTTCAAAAGTGCTTCTTATGGTTTTTAATTTTTTTTTTTTACACAAAAATATAACTAACAAAAATAAAATATTAAATATATTTTAAACTATACTTTATATACATAGTAATATGTAAATGAATAGTTTATTTTAATTGTAAAATATATAGCTTTAATGTAAAGTTTTTAACTTCTTTTATATAAATTTTAAAGACTTTATCATTAAAAAAATATTAACAATAAGAGGTATATATAATCTTAAATTTATTCCCCTTTAATGAATAGGTAACAAATACCCTTTTTTTTATTAATTACTTTTTTGATAAATAGCCAAAAATGAAATCTAAATTCAAATATTTTTTTACGCCCCTTTGAATTAATTTGTTTGCTGACCTAATTAATGACCAGTATTTCCACAGTTCCACACCAATAATTTTGCCTGAAAAAAATCGAAGATAAAATGTCATATATATGTATATATGTATATATAAAATATATATATTTACCATCAAATTCTCGACAGAGCCCAGTGCCAGCCCGCAAATTCCTTTTGTAACCAAATCAAATTTTGGGATTGGGCGGCGGCTAGGGACACCGCAGTGTGGCCACGCCCACTTTGGCCAGCACACCAAAATCCATTAAGTGCATTTTTGAAAAGAACTCTGTGAGTGTGTGTGTGCAACACCCATTTTTCCCATTTCCCATTTGCCATTTTCCCGCATTTTCCCCCATTGCAAGCAACGCTCTCGCTCTCTCTCTTCGCCAGTCCTAAAACATTATCTAAATTTTTATGCGAAAAGTTTGTTCGCCTTTTTGGAGTGCAGAGTGAAGGGGAGTCTAGTGAAGTGCAAAAGGGAAACTGCTGCTGCTCCTGCTGTTGATTTCCCCCCCTCCCACCAACCCCCCAGCAGATTTTCCTGCAACCACCCGCCGCAATGTTTAGCTAATTTAACTATGTCTCCGAGTGAGACAGAGAGAGAAAGAGAGTGGAAGCGAGCTGGGCTGCCAAACAGCAAACTAATGACACTTGGCAAACCCCGAAAATTGTACGAGAAATTCAGAAAAATTAATTTCCCAGGATAAGCTGCGGTAAGAGAGAGCGGGGCGGGGAGGAAGCCGTGGCAAGAGGTCAGCCAACTTTTAATAAACAAAATTAGGGAAAAGCGGGCAAGAGGGCCAAAAGCGCGCTCGCTTGGCCAAATAAAAAGCGAGATAAACGGCTAAAAAGGGTCGCTAATTTCTCCAGCTGCCTGTAGTTCCTTTTTTTACCCCCTGTCTCTCTATTATTCTGTCTCCCTGGGTAATGTTTTTGGGAACCCTTAAAGACTACCCTATCCAACGCCAGCAAGAGAAAAGAGTAAAAGAAAATCTATGAAAAGCTGTTTTGTTGGTGAGTTATCAAAGCTAATCGGTGAGTTTATCGGGAGGAAAGTACTCGTTAGCCTTGAACTATTTTTAGTTGTTAAAAAAAAGTCCTAGTTGAAATTTAAAATATATATTTAGATATATATTTAATTGTATATTAAAAAATATATATTTTACAAGAAAATCTATGGAAATACGATTTCCTGGTAAAATATCGAAACTTATCGATGACTTTATCGACAGGAAAATGAGCCTTGAACTACCTTTAATTGTTGAAGAAAATATCCTAGTTTGGTGTTAAAGTAAAAAAAAATAGTTTAAATTAAAGTTATATATTTTAGTTTATATTAAGGTAAATATTTTAAAAGAAAATTTTTTGAAAATGCGGTTTATTGGTAAAATATCGAAACTTATCGGTGACTTTATCGGAAGGAAAGCTAGCCTTTAACTTCTTTTATTTCTTAAGGAAATTGTTATATTTTAGAGTTGAAAAAAAGTAAAAAAGTGGTTTAAATTAAAGGCATATATTTCGGTGTCTAATAAGATATATATTATTAAAAAAAAATTTTAGAAAATACGGTTTAATGGTGAATTTATCGTAAGCAAAATGATCCTTGAGCTATTTTTAATTGTGGAAGAAAATGTCCTAGTTTGGCGTTAAAATAAGGAAAAATTAAATTTGATTCGAGATATCTATTAAGGTGTAAAGTAACGTATATATTTAGGTATAAATTTAGCTACTTATTTATTTAGTTTTATATTTTTGTTCAACTTTATTAAAGCCATATCGTTAAACAAAAGAGCTTGATATAAATGCATTGGGCCAAGTCCCAAATGTAATCAGCGAAAATGCCAAATGCGAAATGCGAAACGACAGGCAGCTGGTCAAAATATCAAAATATATATATCACTGTCCCTATCGGCCATCCTGGCTGCCGCTTCTCTATATATCTAGCCTGTCCTTCTCCAGCTTCCCCTCTCTCTTTGCCTCTCTTTCTATGTCTCTATCTCTATCTCTGTGTGCTGGCGATAAAAATATACGCATCGAGGTCACGTGTAAAGGTCGTAAATATCAAAATACAGCGACCAGCCAAACACCTCCTGTTTGACCTCCCGAAAACCCCACCGAAAGCGAAAGAAAGCACCGTTAGTAGTAGTCTTGGAAGTAAGGTTGCGGGAGCGGGTGGGGGGTAGGGCTAATTATGACAGGCCATTTGCATTTTGGCTGTTAATCACGATTATGCATAATTAATCCCAATTATGCATAAACACAAATTAATAGACAAAATATGCACATTGCAGCTGTCGCATCAATTAAGCTTTCCCGGGGCTCTTCCGCTTTTCCCTTCCCTCCGTCCCACAGTGCGTATGATTGATAATGTGAGCTCACACTCATAGTCCTTCCTTTCAAAAGGGGGGCGGAGGGGGAGGGAAAGACCTTGGTCAACCGTAAAGACAAGCTCCAATAGCTGATAACCCCATTTCATGTTTAAAGACCCAAAACGATGAAGGAGAGACCCACAATAAATGGAGTTATCGTAAAATATGAAACAAGTCCCAAACAAATCCTCGAACAATGGCCAACAGATAGACACATGGTGTGGGAAAGGGGGGGAGGAAAAGCAGGAAAAGCTGGAAAAGCGGCTAAAGCGGGGGCAGGACGTGTTGAAGCAAAAAGGATTCAACGCTCTACTTGCAATTTCCGTTTGTCCGTTTGTCCGTTTATATTCCTCTGTTCGCTGTCCATTTCTCGTTTTTAGACGGGATATAAAACACACACACACAGGGGATAGGGATAGGGATAGGGACAGCCACCACCACACGATATAAATATAAAATAAATCTTTGTTTAAATACCCGAAGAATGTTGGCAAATATTTTCAAAAACCACACACATGGACATGGACAGAGAGACAGAGACAGAGAGCAGGGCTCTTAAGGGTCTCGCTCCCAGTCTGGAAATAAAAGGCATCCCCATAAATAATATTCAGCATCAAATCCGCTTTAAACTGAGAAGCCGGCCAACTTTGGCCACCTCCCCTTCGCCCCTCCCCCCAGTAACAGGCTTTTGTGTTTTCGTTTTCGTTTTCGTTTTCCTTGGGAAAAAGGGAAGGAAGAATGGTTGTTTCCCCACTCGATAAGCATCGATGGGTGGAAAAAGTCGGACAATGCCTTTCGCTAATTTGCGGGATTTTCCCTTTTTTGGCCATAATAATGGCACTGGTTTAAGGGCTACAAGGGACCAGGGACATTCCAGTCGAAGAGAGTGCCAAAAACTGGACACAGCGTTGACACCGAACCTTATTAATCTTTTCTGTTATTAATCGTTTGGGAAAAGGGACAAACTCGGTCAAGCCAGCACTAGTAATTAAATTATTTTAAAAGAGAAAATGGAACAGTTTACGAATTAAATTAAATTATTTTAAAGTCACTTTTTGAGTTGGGAAAAAAAAACATACAAAACCAGGCAGGCAAACCAGTCTGTAAATAAGAGAAGTAGAAAACGTGTATGTTTTTCCAATTTGAAATCTGATTTAATTCTTGTTTCCACTGCCACAACTGCTTCTTCCTTTTCTTTCCTTTTTATTTTCCCAAAACTAAAACAAAATGTACGAGTAGTAGTAGCAGCAGCACAACGTCATGTGCCATATCCATTGGGTTAAAGCCTTCCCCCCCAAAAAGGGACGATCCAAATGCGAATGCGAATGCAAATGCAAATGCAGCTGCCTTGGCAAACAACTAAAACAATGCCAGATTTTTGCAAACTTAAATCCGTGTTTATGTCTCCACAATGCCGCCCTCTAGTCCACCCAAAAGTGAACGAGATGCAGAGAGAACAAAATATTGGAAATATTTTGACAAGCCTTTAAAATGTTAAATTTAGGATAAAATATTTTAAATTATTTAAGGTAAATGTAGTTCCATTAAAAAGGTTAGCAGGTAAGGCTTTACTAACAACTTAACAAGAAGTTAACTGAGGAAATTTATTGAGTGACAGGGACTTAACAGTAGGATATTAATAGACTTTTTTCTATGATAAAAATAATTTCATTAATTAAACTCTAATTATATCACATAAATAAATTTAAAAAATTTTTATTTAAAATGTTAGACGGTAACTTTTTTATGATGAGTTTCTGGTTATTTAACAGGCAGTTGACAGGGGGAAATTTATGAGGATTTTTCAAATGGAAATATATCAGCAATTTTATTTTTCAAATTTTCTTAAAGAAATATAAATAAAATAATTATCAAATAAAAATATTAAAAAGTTTTAATAAAGTCAGAAATTTCTAAAAATAAGGTCATACTGTTAAACTTAACAGATAGTTAACAGAAGGAAATTATTAAGAATTTGTTAGAAGTAAATATTTAAGTCCAACAATTTACAGGTTCTGTTAAAATAAATCTTCAAAGTAACCAAATTTTTATAAATATTTCTCAGTCTTTGCATTTCTTTCAATAACCCAAATTTCTCTCCGTGTACGTGTGTGTGCTTTCGGGGGCGTTACTGTCTGTCTATAGGAATGCATGAATGTATGGGGGAATGAGCGAGCGCGTTACGCCCTAATAACCTACAAAATAGTTGGCGAACAACTCATTCTCTCATTCCCCTCATCCACCTCTCCCTCCTTTTGGGCCACATGACTTGAACTATGCAAAAAAAAATAAGAACATAGAGAAAAAATAGTAGAAAAAAAAGATACGGAAAAGGGGGGAAATTGCTGAATGAAAGCGCAAAGCAATGACACCAGCAGATGCGAAAAAAAAAGAAAATAGAAATGGCCCCTAGACTAAAGCGGAACAAACATGGATTTGCCGTCTTGCCTTGGTGTTTCTTTTATTTTCTTATCCAAAATGAACCGAAACGAGTGGAAAGCAAAGGAAAAGCCAAGGAAAATCAAGAGAAGCGGCAAAAGAAGATGGCCAGAAGTTGAAGTTGGCTGAACAAAGTGAATTTGAAAAGAGCTGAATGCAAATATTCTGTTATCGATATGCTGATTCTGACTACGGAAAACATTTTCCAAAAAAAAGGATATATTTGGAATTTATAGACAAAGTTTCAGAGGGTTTAAAATATATTAGATAAAAGCTAGATATATGTATTATTTTGTTCATTTTATTATTTAAAAATGTATTTTATATTTTCCTTAAATTTTCTATTTTAAATTGATTGCTTTGTGATATTACAAACTTTGCTCTTGACTTGTTTAAATTGTTAAATTGTTAAAATCTATCATAACAAATTACGGACTTCCTTAATTTATATATAAATATCTACAATTATTATGAATATTATTATTTAACATCCTTAAAATTTTTTAATTCTCATTTTAAATGACTTAACATTTTGGAGAGTATCTTATGACTTATTTAAACTTCATTTACTGCTAAAAATGGTAATAAAGCATTTAAAATTTTATTTAAATAAATATTTATATTATTTAATATAATCTATTTTAAATATTTTCAAAATACTAAAAAATATTAAAAAATGTATATTATTTCTATTTGAAATGATTTAAACATTACATTCTACTCTTGCTTGCTTTATATAAACTTTTTTACTGCTAAAGCCATACATTATTTTAAAAATATATTAAAAACTTTAAATTTAGAACCTAAACTTTTTGAAATATTTTAAATAAAGACCTGGACGTTGTTTAGTTTGATTATCTAAGACCGTAACTAATTTTATTTAAATTGTTTATTGCTGTTTGAGTTTTATTTCGTGCCCCGATAAATGACTGCACGTTCAAAACACTCACTCACTGTGATCCATGCAATCGATTGCTGCTTTCACTGGCTCTCGATACAAATTCAATTCATTCCGCGGCCCCAAATGCATTCGAAATATGTAGAACACACACACACACACGCGCGAGAGTGTGTGCACACACAAAACTTCGAATCAGGCCGACTCAAAATCCAAAACAGATAACTTAATTTCCAGAAGGGAATTTCCAACAAAAGGGAAAAAAATTCAACAAAATGTACAACAAAAAAATGGTACGAAAAAACACCCTTAAAAAAAAACGGAAAATGAAAATGAAAATGAAAATCGAGGGAAATCAAGGCACCTATCTCTTTCCCTGCCAATCCAAAGAGCGAGAGAGTAAGAGTAATTGAAAATTCTGCCAGTCAAATTGGCGCTGTCAAGTGTCAAAAAATGCAATTTTCACTGCGAATGAAGTGTGCGGCTCAAAGGGTCGGGGGTAGGGCGTATCTATAGAGAATATGCATTCAAAAATATATAGTATAGTATATATAGTAAATATGTAAAGCAGCTCAGCTGTAGCTATATCAATATCGTAAAGTGTGTAAATCATAAAGTAATTCCGGGACCAACAAAAAAAATGTATAAGAAATGTGAAAGCTTTACGACACTTGGCCATGGGAAATTATGTCAAATTCAAGCTCAGCCAACCAAAACAGCCAACAACAAGGACCCCGGGAGCAGCTACCCAAGACGGTGCTAGGAGCCAGGAGCAAGGACCAAGGAGTGCAGGCCAGAAGACCGAGGAGCCTGGCCCGAGACTCTCCAGAGTCAAGAGCCAAGCAAAGTCGGAACGTGCAAATGAAATTTATTGTTATGACTGCAGTTTAAGCCCCGACAGAGACGGAACTCGGAACTTGGAGCCGAACGGAGACGGACGCGGGGACAACACTCACATGAGCAAGGATTAAATTGCTCAAGTTAATATTTCTGTTACCAGAGGGACACAGAGAGAGAGCGGGGGATCAAGTGGGTCACTTGCCACTTCAACAGCAGCAAAGTATGCTACATTTTTGCAAAAACTTTCTTGCATGAGAAAAATCTCTGGAAAATTCCAGGTCCAGCTTTGATTTCATTTCTCTTGATAAATATATTTAAGCCTTACAATTTCGGGTAAATTATTTTGTCTTGAAGAAACTGAAACATTGACTTCCCTGCCTGCCTGTCCATCATCAATATATATTTATTTGTTATTTTTCACAGTTTCATTTCGTTTCGTTTGTTGTTTATTAATCATTGGGGTTCCCAGCAATTTTCCTGCCAACTCATGGTAAATAAAATGAAAGTTTTACGTTGAACTCTTCATCATCGGCCTCAACTTGAGTTGGCAAACTTTCCCTCTCGCTCGGCGCGTCCTGCCCGCTGCTCCTTTTTTTGTTTTAATTCTTTCTCCTTTTCCCTGTGTGTGCATCTCTGTTGGATTCACCTTCAATGTGCTGCGTGCACTGGAAAAAAATAATTATTATTCTGAACTATTTCCCACAAAAAACCCAATCCAATTTCTAATGTTTTTAATTAATAAATTAGCTTATATAAATACAATTGCTTTAAATATTGAAAATAGGATATAGGATATACATTTGAAATACTCTCAAGTGTTTCTCTCAGTGCCTGGTTGGCGTGTGGTTGTTGGTGGTGCCAAAGGCAGTTTAGATTTGCATTTGGGAATACGTTCCCTGACTTTCTACCGCCCCCCTTTTCGCTTTGGCCAACTACTACTATATGTGGGGCTAAAAATATAATAAAATTTGCCTTTTCGAAATTAGTTGCACTTTGCTCACGTTACACTCCAGGGGTTGTGTGTGTGTGTGTGTGTGTGTGGTTGTGGGGGGATAGAGGGTGGGAGGGGTTTGTTTTAAGGCGGCATGGAGGTGTGGGTCTGTGACGCCACTTGCTCTCTGACCTGCCCCCTTGTGTGTGTGTGTGTGGGCTTTGTTTTGGGGGCAACAACAGCAAAAGGCAAATAAAGATGTGGCAAGCGGAAATTTAATATTGATTGTATGTGCGTGTGAGTGTGTGTGTGGGGCAGGAGTATCTGTGAGATACTCGTATCTGTGTACAAATGGTTGCGCTTTCAGTAAATTATCATGATATCCTTGGCCCCCGAATTTTCGGCTTTAACTTTAGTTTTGCGGCTTTCGGTCATATTTTCAGCTCCCACTTCGGCCTTCCAACTGCTTGTTTTTCTCTGTTTTTCCCAGCTCTCTTATTTTACTTTTATTTTTATTTCATTTCTTTCTTTTTTTTCTTGTTGTTTGCCTTTTCTCTGGTTCTGTTTTGGTTCCGCTTTTCGGTAAAGTTAATTAAAATGCTTAGTTGATTTCCTAAAGGGATAACCAGTTGGTCGTTGTCTAGTGGGTGTGGGTGTGGGTGTGTGTGTGTGCGGTTGTGCGGGTGTGTTTGTGTTTGTGAGATGTACTTGTGGGTCTCATAAATGTTTTTTCGGTGCTTACACAGACACAGAGAGACAGACAGGAGAGAACTCTTTACTTTATTTACACTTTCCAATTCTGTGGGGAAAACTTCACTGGCATTTTCATTTCGATTGGAGTTCTTATATCCTTCTGAAAATAATTTAGTTTTTGATAAGGAGTCGAAGGTTTTTTTTATTTGTAAGCTAGGTGCTTTTTTTTTTTAAGATAAACTTTTCAAAATGATAAATTAATGTAAAGAAAGGTTAAGTTTTTTGCTAAGAAATATTTTTAAGTCAGACACAAAGGAAATTTGTAATTATGATAATAATAATTTTTTTTATAATTACCGAAATCCTTCAAAATATTTCGTAAACACAGGAAATTATAAATTAGACAATAAAAAATCCCTAAACTTAAGATAGCTTATCAAATTTTTTATAGATGTAAACTTTCTTTTAAAAACTATTTTTTAATCTTCAAACTCTTGCAGAAACCTTCCATTAAAAAACCCTTAAAAATATTTCAAACCTTAAACATTTCTCTTATAAATTTATTTCCCTTCAGCTTACCTTTCTCCCTTTTTTAGTTTTTTTTTTTCCTCACATTACCGCAAAAGTTTTTCCACCCCAAAAAAAAAAGGAAATTGATAACTCGGAAAAATGAAAACGCTGGCAACTACGTTTGGCTGACTGCAATCGCTTTTCGCTTTTCGAAATTAGACTTGATTGAGAACAAGGCCGATAAGCTTTATTTCGTTGTGCCACCTGAAATTGCCAGCGGTTGTGTTTCGTTTGTTCGCGTTTTTGTTTTATTTTTCATTTTTTTCGGTTTTTTTTTTTATTATTTTTTGTGTCGTGTGCTCGGGTCAGGAAAAGAGACAGCTGACAGGAGACAGCGGACGGCGGACGGCGGACAGCGGACACAAACAGCGACAGCAACGGCGATAATTAAAAATAATTTGCTGCTGAATAAAACCGAGACCGAGAGCGGGACCAGAAACCAAACAAAGTCAAAAGTGCCCAGTGGCAGTGTTGCCGGAAATCGGCAGCCAAAAATGCTGAAACTTCATTTGACAGTCAATAATTTATCATTAAATGTGAGGCCTTTAAAAGGGGGGTTCCCCAATGTCTTTTATTATTGCAAAATTATTTCGGAAGGTTTTCAGCAATTTTTGATTAAAATATTAATATTTTAAAAACCATTTTCTTAAAAAGACAAGTAAATTTACAATAATTACTTGAATTTATGGAAAATTTTAAATTGCTTTGTGTAAATAAAATTTACAATTTAATCTATTAGAGTAAATTTTTAAAATTTTATTTGAGACCTTTTACATCATTTAATGATTTATTTGATTTAATTATTTAACAAACTTCAGCTAAAATATTAAATTTTTTTTTGTTATTTCAATACTTTTATTCATACATTTTTAGGTATTCTTAAGGATTTTATACAACTTCTAATCTCATTATTAAAGCGCAGCAGACAATAGTTATTGATAATAATTTGTAAATAAAGCTTATAAATTTTACAAATAATAAAAATTAATTTTTTTAAATTTAGTAACCAAAACTTTGGCTTCTAAATCAGCTAAAACAACCAACTCTCTTGTCAAATGAATTGAGGGAAAACCGGGATAAATGCAGGGCCTGGCTGGCAGGACGAGATGCTAGGACATGCGAGGCGCAATAGGACGCACGCCGGCACGGAATCCGCAAACATGCAGGTCTCATCCTGAAACAAACAGGACATGGGCTACGAGCTGCGTTTTGGATTTGTGTTTGGGTTTGAGTTGGACTTTGGATTCGGGATCGGGGGTAGTAGGGACCTAGGGGGTCAAATGGTGGCAGTAAAACCGCGCCCAGCTCATGATTAAAGCTCCAAATGCGCGAAGCCGCACAGATGTCATGAGAGCACTGAACAAAATATGAGTTAAAGTTGAAAAAGAAAATTATGGGAATTTAAAATGAATTTTAAAGTGAAGCTGGAGGAAGATGATCATAAAATTTGATTTATTTTACCTAGAAAAAATTGTATAAATTATTGTAATATTTATTTAATTAATTAATTAATTATTTAAATATTTTAATTTCTGCTTATTTCTTACAAAAATAATTTTTTTGCCTTGAAAAACTCAACCTTTGGGGCATATTTTCGTTTTACTTGGCATATTTTTTCTCAGTGCTTTTGGAAAGCGAAACATGTGACATGAACTGAGCTCCGCTTCTGCATGCATTCCTCCTCCCATTTTCCTGTTTGTTTTTGTCTGTGTTTTTCTTTCTCTATTTTTCTCTCCATTTTTCTTTTTTTTGTTTTTCTTCTTTTAATTTGAGTGACACGAAGGTGAAGGCACAAAGTGGTTTGCCCGATGCCCAGACATTGGAGCAGAAGACTCCTCGCCTTGCGGCTTCCAGTAATCGGGAGCATATGGGAGTGTGTGGTAGAGAGAATGAGGAACATAGAGTTGCCTCGGTGACAGAGAAGGAAGCACTTAATGCAAGTGAAATGCAGCCAAAGGCTGCGTCTCTGGGTCGATGGGTTGTTAGGTTGCCGGGTCGATGCTTTTCCTTTTTCCCCGCCCTTTGATTTTGCTGCAGTTGGGAAAGCAGACAACGGGACTGGCGGACTGAAAGACAGGCAGACACAAGGACAAGCGGACAAGTGGACAAACGGACAAGCGGACAAACGGACAAGCGTACCAACTGGCATACGGAACCCATGGACAAACGGACACTACATAGACAACTAGACATTTAGACTTACGAACCAACGGGCACCAAGACCTACAGACATTTAGACTTACGGCAAAAGGACATACGGACAAGCGGACATACGGACAAGCGGACAAGCGGACACAAGCACATATGGACAGAGAGCAGACGTCACTCAGTCAGAGAAACAGACAAACGGCAAACATCCAACAGGCGCACAACAAGAGGCATTGCCTCCTTTAAATCAACCATCACATTCCGCCTCCAAGCCCTTAAAGTCCTGCAAGAAAATTCCCCAAAAGTAAGGACCTTGAACAGGATTTATCCTTAATTTTTTTTTTATTTTAATAATATTTAATAGCTTTAATAGTTGAGTTCAACTTTGTCAGTCGGGGCACGATTTTAATGAACATTTTTTAATGTGGAACAAGGCATACACTAACAGGGACACTGAAAGGAGCAACTCCTCCAGGATATGGCTGTAGCTTTCGCTGTACGCACACCAAGGCAGGGCCTGCATATCGGTGTGTGTTTGCGCCATTTAATTGCGTCAACGTCACCGCGACGGCTCACGGATATGTTTTCTCTTTTCTCCTTTCGCTTTTTGCATATCGGATTTTATATATTGCAACATGGAGTTTTATGGGATGCCCTTACGGGGTGTAAGGTCATGAAAAATTATATTAAATTTATAAAATAAAAAGCCTTTGATATTTTTAATAAATAAAATAAACTATTAATAAGAAAGGTCTGAATAAATCGACTCTGCTTTTATTTTCGGTAAATTCAAAGTATATTATTTTATTAATATTATAAATAGTATGCTTTTGGTGTTAATGTGCTTTGGAAAATAGCTCTTGAAAAATTCCTATTAATATATTTTGAATTTCTCTAAAAAGGTAGTGTACTTTTAGTGTCACTCTGGTCAACTTTATTATTTTATTCAACGTCTGTTGCCTGACCGGCCAGCAGCGTTGTTTGTCAGGTGACGACCTCTGTTGGTCGCGACCGGTCATCCTCCTTGCGGCTTTTCATTCCTTCCCTTTCCTTTTCTTTACTTTTCATTATTTCCCGGTACTTGCGGACTACCAAGGTATATGATGTGCCCATTATTTGTTTGGTTTCACAAAGGATATATCTGACTTTTTGGAAAATATATATAAAGATGTGCTTTAATTTCAATCTGCTAGAGATTTAATATCACTTTAAAAACCACCTAAAAGTATGCTGTAATCTTTACAAAAAATATTCATATATTTTCCCTGGCCACCGTGACAGATCACTTTGATATAGTGCCTATATTTTCGCTCGATCACCTGATATTCCATCTGAAATGTACACTGATGACCTGCAATATTTTCTGAATGCCCGGGTATTTCAGTATCGAAACTGGTAGCCTTTTTTTTCTGCCCTTCCTGCAATTATTTCGTGCACATTTCGCGCTCGCTGGCCAACTGACAGTCAACGCATTGCGATTGCCATAATTTATGCATAAGTATCCAGGAAAATACCCAAGCATGCAGCTGTGTGCGTTCAATAAAATGCGAATGGAGCAAAAGCACAACCAAAAATACAAAAGAAAAAAAAACGCAGGAAAGGAGATGGGGAAAAATAACACAAAAAAAAAGAAAAGGGAACCAAATTGTTGCCGGAATTTTCCATTGCGTGTGCAAAAAAATAAAGTGAAAATCGCACCGCGCCTGCAACAGTTTTTAACAACAACAACAACAACGATGTGGGCCCGAAAATATGTGCCAATTTTTATTATGCGCTCAGTCAAACGGCAAAAGCCACAGACACACAGACACACACTCGCACACCACGCACAACACAACACACACCGATGCAGATACTGACATACCACGGCCAAAAAAGTGGCTAACCAATTGGACAGCGGTTAGCACGGCGGTCACAGTGGGTTAAATGAGCTGCAACTGGGGTTAAACTAAGGTTAGAGGGAATTCAATTTAAAATCTAATTAATATTTATATTGAAAAAAAATTATATTGGAACATATCGAATTTAAAAAGGAAGTAAATATTTATATAGAGATAAAAAGTTAGTTATCGGAAAATACAGATATCATTATCGGCAAAAATTTAAAAAAAATTTACATTTAAAATATTCAAAAATATTTTATTTTATAAAGAAGCATTGATAACATACTTCAAAAATTTTAATTTTGATAATTTGTCACTCATTTCAATTATATTGATTCGATATATTAAAAAATGTTATTACTATCGGGAAATATCGATATTAATATCGATAATATTTTGTAAAGAATTTTAAATATTAAAAAAATCCCATTTAAAAAGTTATATCGTTAAACTATCTTAACAATTTTAAATTCATTTATCAATCCAATTCGATATATTATAAAAATTATCAATTTATCGCACATACATATATTGCAACGCTTCGAAAATGAATTTTAAAGTTTAAAAATCAATTTCTGAAACCAAAGTTAATGCCACATATTTTTATTAATTTAAATTCTTCAACTTTATCCCTCAAACAATTCCCATAAATAAATACCCATAGAGCAGAGTTTATTTAATCAAACTTCCCTGACCCCAGGGTATTACTTTTAAATGTATCAACAACACACATTTCCAGGTAAATACAATATTTTATTAAAACAAAGCCAATTTTTGGGATTTACACGACAAATGTGGGGGGTTGGGTGGTAAATCAGGGCAATGGTATCAGCCCAGTGTTGTTTACCCTGGAAAATGCCAAGCTATCGATAACTTTTTGCGGTTGATTACCAGTTTTTGTGTGTGTTTTTGTTTTCTTTTTTTTTTATTTAACGTACTTAAATATTTGATGGATATTACGACAGGCATGGGCCTCCATAAATACGCATTGGTATGCAAATAGAATGCAATATGCGTAAATATGCGCTGTGCAATTTTTTAATCGAATTTCGTATCGAGCACACACTTTGTTCGATAATTTTCCACGCGAATTTTTAACTAGTATTACCCGAAAAAAAAAAAAAACTATTTTCCCTCCCAATAAATGTCTGTATATATAGTTTATATAGATGTGTGTATAGTGTGTACGGGGGCTATATGTGGCGATAGTTCAATATTCATTGGCCGTAATTTGATTGAAATAAGTGAAGCGCGCCTTTATGCGTCGCCCCACTGAGCAATGAACTCGTGGGTGGCATCGGTAGGGAGGGGGGGTTTTTTGGGTGGTTTTCGGTTTGATTTTGTGGCTCCATCGGCGGGGGGGTGAGGGAGGGAGGGGAGCTATAAAGTCGTAGTGGGTCGAAGTTTCATCATAAATTTGATGAAGCATTCGACCTGCTGGCTGGCTGGCTGGCACAGGAAATTAAAATTATCGTGCATGTTTTCCGGCTCCTCCACACGCCCACACACACACACTCACACACGCATAGCATACACATTGTCACCTTTTTTTTACGGCCCACACACAGACACATGGCACTTTTCACTTTATGCATCCTTTATAGTCCTGGTAAAATTAGATCAAGCCATTCTGCCTGATTATGTTGATTAACCTGAATATAAAGCCATAACTTTGGAGCACCTTGCGGGGGGAGGAGAGAAAGTCATTAAGTGTATAGAATGTCCTTGTTAAAAAAAACCAAAAAGGATGTGCATAAACATTATTTTTAAACCTAAACATACATGCTGTGTGGTTTTTATATAATAAACATTTCGTTTTAAGGTTGCTTTTTAAGCTTATAAATAATTATGAGGTGTAAAATATATTTGTAGAACTTATTTTCTTATCTCCTAAATTTATTTAAATTTTTAAGGATATCTTTATTGTTCTTACACATCCCTAGCTTATGTTTCTACCTTTGTTTTCCCTTTGAAAACCCCAAAATAATATTTATTTCAGGCAATTATTATGATTACACAAAGCTAAAAGGCGGCTCAATGTATTTACTTGGGCTTTAGATTTTCCCCCCAACAATTTTCCTGGCATTTTCTCAGTCCCACACACACACACACACCCACATGCTGCCGCCGCAAAGTTTCTTCATTAGAGTGGAAAATTGTAAAGCAAATATCGTGGCGGCTAGTTTAAATGTAATGAAATAAGTTCAGGAAGAGTCGAGGCGAGGCGAGGTTAGGTGTCCGTTCGTTCCAGTTTTTCGGTTGGCTCCTCGGGGCGAAAGTCGGTGTTGTTTGGTCATAATTTCGTAGAGCCTCATTAAATTTCGCTTGGTAACCAAAATGATAATTAAAATGCGCCCAGCAGCAGCAGCACCAGGAAAATCTGGAGGGGTGGGGAAAGGAAAAAGCAGGAGGAAAACGTTGCCGCAGCCGTGCATCATGAATTATGCCCAAGCGCCACTTAACACCCAGCGAAATCCGAATCCGCATCCGAATCGGGACCTAAATCGCGGGCTCCCAGCACAGGCGGGGCCAACTCCTTGGGTGCAGGTCATAAATGCTCTCGGTACCGGGTTCCTCCTGTTCCTGCTCCTCCTTCTGCTCCTGCTCCTGCTCCTCCTTCTGCTCCTGTTACCTGTTTTTCCGTTGCCAGTTTGCAGCTTCGTAACCTTTTTCCACTTTCCACACTCCATTTCCACCCTCAGCTTCCTCCCTTTATACCTTTATTTTTCCCCTTTCCACCTTTCTTTTCCCCCTTTCTACACCCATTTTCCCCCCTTTCATCTTAATTATCCCCCGCCCCGCCATATGCATAAACCTGAAGCTCACCTGGGCCAACGCTGCGTATGCGTGATACGGTGAATATTGCCAGGTTAGAAAATGCCAGCAAACTTTGGCCATTATTCTATAGGTTTATTGTCTTTAATTTCTCAATAGAATCATAAATTTTACAATTTATAATTTTAAATATAATCTACATAAAGTTTTAGATTTGTTTTTCAAAGCCAGCTTAAGTTTGTATTTTCTTATTTATTTATGTTTAAGTGGAAGCTCAATTTATGCATTTAGTTATTAAATTTAAAAAGAAATTAATTATAAGCTTAAGGGAATTGCATTTAAAGTATAGTTATTTAAAAAAATAAATGCTGGTCTAAGTTATTTATTTAAATATTTTATTTTTAAATATTCATTTAAACTTGTATTATAAATGTGTTTGAATAAGTTTATAATCCAAGTATCATTGAGTTTTTATCTGTTTTTTTTTATTTTATTTTCCTGGAATAATTAGCTGCCTGCAAAGCCTTGTTTTTTTGTGCTGTTTCCCCATTTGTATTTTATCCTTAAAGCGCATTTAAACAAATACTAGAAAAAAATACACTTTAAAACTGCGTGTGTGTGTGTTTGTGTTCAATTTAAATGCAAAAATGATTTAAACTGTCGAGTTAAAGCTGCCGTTGGTGCAATTTTAATTAAGTAATTCTTTGGCGTGCGAGTGTGTGTGTGGAGGAGCGGTAATAATTATGGGAAAATCATTTCAAACATGGCCCAGATAAGTAGGCTATAATTAAATTTGGAATATTTGCCGGCAAATGTTTGTTTACTTTGCGAATAAATGCTGTAAAGTGTGCTTAACTTGGCTTTACCTTTTTACCTTTATGCGTGAATGGGTAACCCGCTGAGAGTGTGTGCGTGTGCTGAGTGTGAGTGTGAGTGTGAGTGTGTGTGTGTGCGTGTGCTGGCCCAGGTGATGTGATTTATTGCATTGCGGTAACTTTGTGGTATCGCTCTGTGCTTCTTTGTGTGTGTGTGTGCCCCCTTTTTCGCTTAAGAGACAAACCGCTAATTTGTTATCATTTATCACCACGCTGAGCACGTGTGTGCGTGTGTGTTTGTAAACAATTTGTAAATGTGTTACATTTAAACCCTAAAGTAATGTCTGTGCAACGCCACTTCCCCCGTGCCCGTACACTCCCCCCAATAAGGCCACCCTTCTGATTTTGTCATTGTGATAAATACCTTAACGTCAGCGTTACATGAGCAATGTGTGTGGCAGTGTATGTGTGCCAGCATTGAGAGAAATTTGTATAGTAACCTAAATTATTAGTATTATTTTTATTTGGTAATAACAAATACAATTTTCAATTCGAATGCTTTAGTATATTTATTATAAATATTTTTTATTTAATTTTAAAATATCAGAGTTTTTTAAGCTTTAGCTCTCATTTTTTTTAAAGCAGTTAAAATTAATAATTTAATTTAATAATTTTTATATCTCTTGAATTTTTAAACTGTAAATTATAGCCCAGGTGTACTCTTATTTTCTCTCAGTGTACGAGTGTGTGCTGCGGCTTATAATTTATGAAGAGCAACGCACATTGGGGGGCTGAGGGAGATTTGGTCCAGTCGCTGAATAATGACAGCGGAACAAAACCGAAAGATAAATATTCTTTATGGAATGACACACACACTGTCTCATACACACTCTCTCTCATACACACACATGCAAACAAACGAGCTGTCCAAAGCAAACAGACAGAATTTTTTGCGGAGAAGGCAGGAAGCACCTTGGGGAATTCCGACTGTGGCCCTTTTCGTGGCAAATAATTTTTGGATTACAATTGCCCAAGCCACGACACCCCCTTTACCCACCATTCACCCAACCCCTCCTGGACTTCAAGGCCGTCATTAATTTTTTGGGGTAGGGGCAACTGTCAAATCGATGTCATTAACCAATACGTCGTGGGAATTTAATTGATGATTGATTTAATGATCAGAGATATATCGGAAAAGAAAAATTAATAAAATAAACAGGTAAAAGATCTTGGCTGAGGCCTAGTTTATAATTAAGCTTACAGTAAAAATAAATAATATAATTAATTAATTAATAGACGAGGAAAACATTATTTGATATTCTATGATTTTTCTCTGGACTTAACAGCTTGCTTTTTAAATTAAAAATTATAATTCATTATAAAAAATATTTTGTTAACAACAAAATGAAAACAAAACCAAAAATAACAAAATTTAATGAATTAACTATTTCAAATTGTTAAGCAAAATAAACTGAAAGGTTTTTAAGAACGTCTTTGCAGTATTAAAATTAATTTTCTAATCAACAAACTCTTCAAAACAGCTGTTATATAAAGAAAAGAATTACTTAAAGATGAAAAACTTCCTTATCTCATTTAAAAAAAAAATAATAAATATTCTAATAAATTAGTTTATGAAGAAAATAATTATTTCAAAAGGTTTGACACGTTATAAGCTTCATAATAAATCCCTATTCCCCCTGCAACAAATTATAAAATCACAAAATATATTGGTAACTTCCCTTTTTAACTTTGTACAAAAAAAAAAACAATCAAGTAGGCTGCGTGCCTCTTTCAATTCTTTAAGAAAGTTTATGATTTGCGCAACCGTACACAAAAGGAGACGAAGCCAGAGGTGACGGCTTTAATCAAACCAAAGCAGTCCTTGGCCAAGGTAGAAACCAATGACGAACCAGAGAAGGAGGTGGGAGATGATCCTGACGATGCTTAAGTACAGATCTTTAATTAATAACCAAAGATAAAAAATCTAATTAGTCATCGACGGTGGAAGGCATAAGGAATAATAGAAAGTGAGCCTCCAATACAACAATTGCGGTAACAACATAATAAACTATAAAAACAAATATAATTTATTTTAAATATTTTAAGGTGGAATATTTGACAAATTGAATATCTTAGAAGTTATTTTTCTTATTGTATAACTAGAAAAAATATAATGGAATTCATAATTAACTGGCAAAGTTTATGATTTAAAATTGTTTGATTATTTTGACAATACATTTGTAGATAAATATGACCCAAGGATTTACCAATGTAAAACTTAGTAGGACTTGCAAATTGTTTCAGATGTCTAAGCATTTTCTAATATTAATTTCAAAGTTGTAGCAATTTCAGGTATATAATACTCTTGTATTTTATTCCCTTTTAAAGCTAAAAACATTAATTAAAAATTATATTCTCACACCTCTTATTTAACAAAGATTTAAAATTAAAAACTCAAATCAAAGACAGCTAAAACCCTTGAAGTAATCTCCTGAAGATCAAAAGGTGCCGAAAAACCTTAAAAAAATACATAAATATATAAAAAACTCGTGAAACATTTAAACCCAAAAAATCAGATACGCTTTCGGGGCTTAGTTTTTCACCAGATTTCCCGCCCGAGGGGGGCGTGAGAGGGAAACTCGATCGATGGGATGCGAAGAGATGCCAACTTGTCGGGCACTTCCGCAGAGCAAAGTGAAATTCCAGACATGCCGGGGATTGTTTGCTGGCCGGGTTTGCCTAACGACTTAAGTTTTCTTTTCTTTCGCAAACGTAAGCGTAAACTCTTTCTCCTTTTGCTCTGAGCCTTCTTTTTGGCCATCTTTTTTTGGCGGGGACGGGGGGGCATTTGTTTACCTTCGTTGCAGGTAATTTCTCTGCTTGTGCCTTAAATTTTTTCTCTGTTACCTTTTACGCTCTGCGGATGTTGTTTTTGTTTCCTCCAGGGGCATGAAGGGGATTCCCCAGTGCGACCATCTTAAAGTTGAAATAGGAATGTTTCACTTGAACTTTAATGAAATTTCCACACACACACTTACACAGGACAAGACAGGACACTCGTCCTTGCTGGCACTTGGGCACGGGGCCAAAATGATCATATGCATATTTCATAAGACCTTTTTCATTTCGTTCGCTTTTCGCTGGGAGTTATGGTGAAATTTTTACAACCTCAGATGGAACTGAGGTGGGGTCTTTGCCTTACATTTTTCTGTTGTATTTTTTGTATTTTTTTGGGAGATTTCCAGGAGCTGGAACAATAAAAGACGGAAGCTGGCGGCTGATGTGCCATAACGAAATGTTGTTGCCGCCATTTGCCGCTCCTTTTCTTACCGTAATTTGTCGGTGATTCATTTTTCCTGCCCTCCAACCTCCGACCTCCTTGTCCCTTTACTGCCTTTATTCTTTCTGTATTTTCGTTTTTTTTTTCGGGATATTATTTCTTCATCTGAAGTCTAAAGGTACTAGAGGGGACTTGAGTTTCTGTGCTTTATGAAGCATTTACATGGCACTACTTTTTAAGCAGGTGAAGAAATTAATAATAAAATAATAAAGAGCATCTTATAAAATAACATTTCAGAAAATATTTAGATTTAATAAAAACGTACTCAAAATAATAATGTTTTTTAAAAGAAATTTAAATAAGCCTTTGCATTGTCCAAAGTAAAAAAAAAAGAGATTAAATTTGAAACCTAAAACATTTATTTGCATATTTTTAGACACTTTTATAATTTTAAGAATATTTTGTAAATGTAAAAAAAAAGAGATTAAATTTGAAACCTAAAAAATTTATTTGCATATTTTTAGACACTTTTATAATTTTAAGAATATTTTGTGTAGTAATCTATATATTTCAATAAAGATTAATTATTGAAACCTAATAATCACTAAAGAATTTATTTATTTAAATAAAAATATAAAGTAAAGGCAACCTTTTGCCAAAAAAAAACTATGGAATACCCTCTCCATCCACTCACTCAGAATTTTAGTAAAAGTCACTTTTTAATTTCAATTAAATTGTAAACAATTAAAACTATATACTAAGAGCTTTGTGTGTGTGTTTGCTTCTTTATTGTTTATTATTTTTGCGCATTTTGTGGTGCAACCGCGAGAACATGTGTTGTAATGTCAAATAAAAACAAGACTTTTTTCTGCGGCAAAAATGTCGAATTTTCAATTAGGACAGAGAGGGATTTGGACACCAAACAATGTTTGATGTTACTTAAAAAAATATATATATGAACCAGGAAACAATTGAGGGGTTTAATTTTACAGATTATTTTGAGTAATTTTGCTGATAAAAAAATATGTTAACAATGTGCTTTTGAGTTCTTAAGGTTTTAATAATGATATATTTTCTAAAGGTCTTAATTTGCCTTGATTTTATCCTTTTCTTTTTACTTTTAACTTCTTTTCAATTTGTATAAGTGGTAATATTTTAAATATATATGATATACTGTTATATATATACTGTTTCTTTAAATTTTTTAAATATTTTTGGCTGTATATTATTAATTTCTTATATATTCTAATTACACATTTATTTTCTCTTTAAACTTTTAACTCTCTTATCCCAACAAAATTAATTTATTACTTGGTTATATATTTTTCTTGGCCATTTCCTTTTACTTGAAGTGACTCTTAATTAATATAATTTATATATTTATCACATATATTTTTATAGGAAGTTTCGTTATTTTATATATTTTATGCCTTTTACTAATTATTTTCCTTATTATTCTTGTTACAAATTAATTCTTTCTTTCGATTTTAAACTCTCTTTTAAAAAAGGGTATATGGCAAGAACATATATTCTACCTGTGTTTTTTTTTTAATGTTGTTGCTAAATTTAGTTTCGGTTTTCGTGCGTTTTTATTGCTTCTTTTTTTAGTAGTTTTTCGCCGAGAATTGGGCGTGAAAATGCTATAACGGCGGCTTTAGCTTTATGGCTGTTCGGCCGAGGGCTTAGCAGCATACATATGCATATGTGTTTGTATATGTATATGTATATGTGTGGATGTGTATATGGCATGACAACGAGGCGTATGAGTGATACACGTGTAAATTTGTTAAAGTACTCGACAAAACGACAAAGAGGCGGCAAAAGCTGGCAACAAACAACAAAGGCTGGCAACCAGAGTCGACCCAATTGATATCCTGGACGGATAGGGTAGGGGGGCGGTGTGGGGTAGGCTCAGATTCGGTGCCAGGGAGGAACAAAGGATAATGCCTGGAGGGGGAGAAACTGGGGTGTTGGGGGGTTGAAGATCCGTAAGCCGATTGACGTTTGTTTAGTCTGTGTTAAGTCCTGCAATGAAAGCCCGCTTGTAGTCGGTTCTGCTGTGCTGTGCTGTGCTGTGCTCCCTGGCCCGGCTTTAAGGGTAACCAACTGAAGAACAACAATTGCATATACCTCCACTTAAGCACCCAGATACACCCAGGTATAGAGTGTGTGTGTGTGTGTGTGTGTGTGTTGGAGGGGGCTGCAACTCATGTATTTATGAAGTGTCAACAGCGTCGTCATCATGATGCATGGCACCCCAGCACTATCTGCCCTCAGTTCTGGCCGCCGCCTCTCTCCGTATGTCAACCTCCCCCCTTTTTCACCTCTGTTTCACCTATTTTTCACCCCATATTTCGCCTCTTTTGCACCCCCTTTGAAACCCCTTTGCACCTCTTTGCACCCCCTCTTCAGGTCCCCTTGTAACCCACTCATTGCCGCCCATGCCCTGACTTTATGCACTCACCTGAGCTCAGCTCTTGTCGCATTCTTTGCGTTTTACCCGTTCATTCTTTTTCATTTAACGAGGGTTGACTGTATAGTTTAGCCAAAATTAATAAAGTATTTCTATTTAGAAAGGTTTGACATAAGTTTAGTTACGGTTTTTCTTACATAAGTACACTATATTATTTTATATACTAAATATGAAATATTTACAATAAAGACTCTATTAAAACCTGATAAAATATAAATTAGTTTAGTTTAGTTCTAGTATTTATTTGAATTATTATTTATTATTTTTAGAAATATTTTAATTGCCATAATTACCATAGAAATAACTACGTTTTTTGAGCTTTTACAAAGGTATTAAAATTATGCTAAACATTTAATATTTAAAGAAAAAAACAGTAATATTAATAGTTGGGACTAAAAATATATTTTAACATTTTAATAGCTAGAAATTTTATACTGATTTAGAAAATTAAATATATATTCTTTTTTATTTTATTTTATTTTTTTTTTTTTGTAAATTAAATATAAAATTAAAATAAATAAATAAATTTCTTAAGAAAATATTTATTTAATTTTAAATTTAAATAAATCATTTCTTTTCAATTTAAATTTAATTAAATAAATCTCCAATTGACTATTTTTCGTACTCTTCATCCCACCCCTGGTTGGTTGTTAATTTAGGCTTTATTACAGCACATCAAACATAGAAACAGAGACACGGCAGGCCTGAGTAATTTTTGTTTGTTTCACAGTTCCGGTTATAATTTTGCTTTGCTTTATTTTTGCATTTTTTGTGCCACTATTCTGCAACTCAATTTGGCAAACAAAATAAGTGTGAAGTGTAGGTAGGATGTGGAAATACCCTAAACGATAATTTGTTTAGGTAAAGTTTCCTTAAAAAAATTATAAAATATAAACCAAGTTCCCCAATTATTTTAATTCCTTAGAATTAATAATATAATATATTTATATTCTTAAAAAATCTAGAGTAATATTTTTTTTTAAATATAACCCCCACTTTGAGACGCCTGACAGCTTGCTTAATTTATTATAGCTCATATTTTAAGCAACGCTTGGCTGCCATAATGTGCTCATTTATTTAAAAATTAACCCTTTAATATTTCTGCAATGACATGGGCATTAAATTCCCCCGAGTCCTGAATATTTGCACAACAATTAATCATCAAGATACACACAGACCGCCGCAAACCTCCGGCCAAAGGTGTGTTACCTTTTCAAAAGGGCCACAAAATAACAATAAAAAGAGAAAAAAAAGAATAGCTAAAAAAGAAAGGTAGTAAAAAAAAAATAGAAATAAGAATGAAATGGCCGACAGTTGGCGAAATCGTGTTTCTATGTCAAGCATAAATTTCTACCCTCCTTCTTTCACGGTTTCCCACTGTTTTTCCACCGTCTCTCCACACCCTGACGAAGACAGACGACGATTATGTGGAAATAAGTTTTCGGGGGGAGGGGACTGGGAGCTGGGGAACGGGGGAACGGGGGGCTTGTTGACAACGCCAGGGGAAATGGTTACGTTGCACTTAATAAATGCCGAGCTGAGAATCCCCAAGCCCGGCCCTGCTGCACTTGTATCTCTCTCTCATTTCTTTTGCTTTTCGCGCAAATGCAAATAAATTATACGGAAATAATTTCATTAAGACGAGCAGAAGGATAAGGGACTGCTCCTTATCGCGAAAAGTGTTACAAGTGTTTTACACACACGGTGTGTGTGTGTGAGTGTGTACTTGGTGTGTGTTTGTGTCATAACTGCAACTGCAGAAAACCTTCGCCGGCAATTTGCACGACAATTTGCCAAACAATCTGTCAAGCCGGAAACATTTCGCGAAACTTTCCCCCGGGAGTAATGAGAGCACTCGCTTTTCCAGGAGACTTTTGCCATAATCAGAGAGGGAGAGGGATCCTTCTGATGAGCAATTTGTCGACTTTCCGCCAAAAGCTAATCAGTTGCGTTGTTACTTCTGTAGCTTAAGTGTTTTTTTTTGGGATTTATTTCTAGTAATTCATAAGCTGGGGTTTTGGTGGGGTTTATTAATATAAGTTTTAGTTTTTACTGAAACCATTAGGGTTACCTGGTAATATTTTAGCTTGATATTAAGAAGCTAGTTTGTTCTTAGATCTTAACTGAAGTATGATATTTTGTGACTGAAAAACAGCTCAAATGACCAATTATCCTCTTAAAAATAGCAAACCTACATACATATATTTTATTTAATATTAATGGCACTTTACCCATATAATAGAGCCCCAAAAACCCTAAAAAAATTTTAACTTTTTAAATTATTAATAACATTATAACCTTTCCAATATGTAAATATTAAAGATCCGGCTCGAAGGACCAATTTTTGTTGCCAGGTTTTGACACGGTTTAAATATAAATTTCCATCTTTTATTTTTATTCAAATTTATTTATTGAAATTTGTTCATTGAAAAGCCCCTTATAAAAGAACCCAATTAAAGTGAAGCAATTAAATTTGATCGGAACAAACACTAAGACTTTCCTAAGCCGCTTGACCAGAAAAGGGAAAAACTATTTGGCAAAGCGGTTTTCGCAAAAGGCAACTTCCGAACTTTGGCCATTAGCTGCCAGAGAATGTTGCGGCCAGGCCAGAAATATTGCTCTACCCAACCAGACCCCCTTGACTTGCCTTTTTTTTTGTTTGTTTTTTGACCAAGTTATGATGATGGCCTTGGTCGAAGGCTGTTCATCAAAACTCAATGCATGGAGGAGTGAGAGAGACGGGGCAAGCAAAACCCAAACACGACCAGTCAATATAGAGAAGCCAGGGCCAGACAACGAAAGTGGAAAGTGGAAAGTGGAAACTCAAAAAAAAAATACATAAAAAAAATGCCCCGAAATGAACCGGAAAAATATTTGTTCCTCTAACATCTAGTGAGAGAGACAGCAGGAGCGGGTGAGTGAGAGGGCAATACAACCGCACGGTTGCCTTAAATTGTTTTCCGACCGAATTCAGCGGCAGAGCGAAAAGCGAGAAGCGTCGAGCACATTTTACAACTCAGCTGAAGTGCTTAATTACACCGACAGAGACAGAGACATAGAGAGAGAGAGAGGAAGAGAGGGAGAGACAGAGAGAGGGAACGAGACAGGGACAAAGATGGACTATGAGTTAGCAAGAGAAAGAGACGGCTACAGAGGGGGCCCGAAAGAGACGGCGGACAAAGGCAAGCGGCGAACAATAGAATGCCATTCGGTCCTAGTTTTACACAGAAAGAAAATAACAAGGAGTTTAAAATAAATATATTAAATTAATAGGTATTCAAATGACTAAAAAATATATATTTTAAATAAATATTTTAATTAAATAAAGAGGATTTACAAAATCAAAAAAGAAAAGATAAGAACAAAATTCTTGATTACTTTATTTCTCTTTAGAAAATTTTAAATATTTACAGATAACATAAAATAAAAACGTATTCCACCCGAAAATAAAATACAAAAAAATTTTAAAATAAAAATACCAAAACTTACAGAAGATATGATAATTGTATATAATTAAATACCTCCATGAAAATTTTAATATTTATTAAAAACCCTGAAATATCAAACCTAAACTTCTCCTGTAAGGCTCCGAATCATTTTAAAGGAATTTAATTGTACAAAAATCACATTTAACTAAGTTGCTAATTTTCCAATCTTTTTTATTTTTTTTTTATTTGAATTTCTAAATTGATCTACATTTGTTACCCCTTATTTCTCTCCCTGTACGTACGTACATGTGCTGTGAAATCAAAACCGCCGCCGCCGAACAGTTACTTGGTTATTTGTGCTGGCCACAGCCACAGGATCCAGGATCCTCATCTCCCCATCCTCCGTCCAGGCTTCCTCGAGCGGGGGAGGGGGGGAGTGCCACCCGCTTAGGTGGCCATTAGTCCTAATGACTTGGGAGCCAACTTTGCTACTCGCCGTCGTCACGCCTCCTTTTTCGGACAGATGGTACAGTGAAGCCCTTAGAGAATCACTTCAAACTATGCCGTATGAAAAAAAAGAGAGAGGGAGAAAGAGAGAAAAACACTCACCATTATTAGTAATCCATTAAGAGATGAGTGAGAATTAATAGAGTGTGTCCAGCTTGTTGTCCCAGGGATATAAATGATGTTTTAACTGAGAAATCAAAGTTCAAGGGTGAGGAACAAAGCTCTCAAGGAGAGTTGTAGCTAGAAAAGTAAAATATTTTTGATATATGAAAATATTTTTAAGTACATAAGAACTATATTTTAAATAGATTACAGGGTTTAAAAATTAAATTAAAACTGAGGCTTCACAACAACGTATTTTTTAACTATAATATATATACTATAATATATAATTTTATTTATACTAAATTACTTATTGGTGCAAAAGTAACTATGTTATTAAATAAAATGACATAAAATATTGATATTTGGTCACTTTATCGATTTTTGACGATAAATTCGATATATAAATCGATATATTAACGGAACATTTAATTGGGTGCCATAAATCAATATTTTGTTTAGAATATCTGGGCAATATAACCGGATAAAGAAGCAAATATATCAAAAACCATTCATTTGCTTGATAATTTATCGATTATATAGATAGTTTCGATATATAACCTTTAAAGGCAATACTTTTCAATATTTAAAACTTAAATTTCTAAAAGATTACAATATTTTTGATAGGATTATTGGACTCTTTTATAGGTTTTAATTTTTTGGAATATTCCAAAAATTTCTAACTTAGCCCCACTTATCGATGCCTGCCTATCGTTTTGAGGCTTGTCGATAAACCGTGAAATTTGCAACACAAAGTGCAGCCGGAGACTTGCCTGTATTTCATGGCGGGAACAATGGCGCCAAGATAGAGTGAGAAACTGTGATCTAGGGCATGGTGATGGTGCGGTGCGGGGGCTAGGAAATGTGGCAAAGAAAGTTGCTTTGTGCTTTTAATTCATTGTTCACGTTGCTTTGTTCCCTGGCTCCCCTTCCCACCATTTCCCCATTTTCCCCCGTCTCCCTGTTTTTCCCGTTTCCCTGTTTGTCCCTGTGTCCCTGTCTCTGGCAGCGCGTGTGTATTTTCGCAGCGTTGCGTATTATAAACAGTTAAAAGAACTTTGCGCGCCGCGATTTTAATTCCTCTTCGCCATAAGAAGGGTAATTTTTAATGAGCATGAGAAGCAGTAGTGGCAAAAGGCAGAAAGAGGAGCAAAAGGCGAGCTGCCAGCAAGGAGTCATCCTGGCTGCCTGCTGCCGCCGCTTTATCATCGTCTCGGGCCTTCCGTTTCAGTTTCAGGCCAAGCTGCATTCAACAAACAGGGCCAGAGCAGTGTGGCAGAGGCGAAATAAGCACGGCAATGAAAATAAAAACGGGTAAATGCCCTAACAACAACGGGAAAGGAAAAATCAGGGAAAACTCAAAGGGATTTCTTAAATATATCAATTTAAAAGTAAAAATCCAATCTAAAATGTTTCAGAAAATATATTTTCAGGCTTGCTAGAAAGCTATTATTAATTTTAATAATTTTTTTAATCCACTAAATATAATATTTAAAAATGTAGCTGCAAGAAAGTAGAAAGCTCTCCTTAAAGGGTATAATTATAATATAACCGGGAAGGCAGAGAAAACGGGGACAGGTTCCTTTTTGTTTACGACTGTTAAGGAGGAACGCTGGGCAGGAATATGCTGTTGGTACGGCAAAGAGATGGCCCCAACAGCATCCGGCGAGACCAACATCCTGCTCCGGCTGCTGCTGGCGCTGCACTTAACCCATATTCCAGGGCCCAGCCTGAGCTTAACTCCTCCTCAGCCAGAAAAAGGCATAATTTGCACGCATTCGTTTTAGTCATTTTCATAAATTACCCCTTTTTTACATTATATAAACATATATATATAAGACACAGAGAGACGGCATTATGTCGGTGCTCCAACCGATTTCCAGGTCAATTCCGGATGCGCTTTAAACTGAATACCAATAAGTGCACAGATTTCCCAGGAAATTTATTAAAATTATATAAATTTCCATTTTGAAAGGAAAATATGTTAAAAGAACTGAAGTATCCTTCACAATGTTACCATAATTGACATAGATTATGCATAATTAGAATGTTTATACCACAGTTAAGGTCCATCAATTTTACTTACTGCACAAAAATTAAGTTTAAAACATGTTTTAATCGGTAATTATGAAGCATTCAACAATTAAATCCATATATGCGATATGGTATTATCGCATTGCGATGGGATAATGAAAACATTATTGGAACAAACACCCGATGTGTTGTGTGTTGTCCCTCTCTGTATATATGAAAGCCAGAAGGAAGGAAGGTTGGGCACTGGGTCGGGTCGTTTGCCCGACTTCGGTTCGCTGCACATTCAAGTGCATCCAAGTGTGCTCGCTACAATGCAACCATCGAATGGAAGGAGGCACTTCGTCCACCTCAACGAACAGTGGTGTTGGACAGGACAATTACAGTGGAGATTTGCGATTGATTTGTGGGGTTAAAAGAGGAAAAATGTATATTAAATCAGAGATCTTTCGAAAAGAGAGAGGAAAACAAAAAGAGTGAGAGAAAAAAAGACACTGTTTCGCTCTTGTTTGTAAAGAAAGTGAGAGAAGAAATCCACAACTCTCTCAAAAAGATCTCTCTTCTCAACATTTAAAAAAAGAAAGAGAGAGAAAACACGTTAGTGTGCGCTGCAGGCAAAGCGTGCTAACTTAATCCGAGAGGGAGAGAGAGAGAGATCTATAAATCGCGTAACTCTCTCTGAGTGCAAGCTTATTCAAAACTCTCTCGTTCGCTACTGCATGTACAATGCAAGCTATACTTGGAATTTTAAAGGAACGAGAGAGTAAAGTATATATACTAATTAAGAAACTCGCGCTCTCTCTCTCTCTCTCTCTCTGTCTCTCTTGTAAGATTTCTCTCCAACTCTACCTTTCTATCTCCGTCTCCCCCCCTCTCTCTCTCTCTCTTTCTTACTCTCTTTTTTAACTTTCGTTCAAACCTCATCTTCCTTGAGTTCCTTCTTAAATGCCAAATTCCTTCCGTTGCGAAAAAGATCAACGTTCATTGTCCAACACTAGACCACTGTGCCGGGGACCCCTTTTGGCCCCATTGAAGCGGGCTCTTTGGGACAGCTACAGTTACAATGCATGCGGATAAACAACGAGAACAGAAAGCAACACTTGAAACAATAATAATAACACAATCAAGTGCCTGTTCACACACGAAGCTCACGCTCACGAAGCAGCGACGAGTGTCTGTCTCAGTCTTCCCCTCTGTCTCTCTCTTGCTCCCTCTCTCTGTCTCTGTGAGTGCGAGAAGGGGAACAGGGATGACAAGGGGGGGGCTCTTTGAGTGCACACATATGCATTCCACCTGAATGCATTACGTATACGCCGCGTGTGCTGGCAGGAAAACTCACACTCACACTGTCTCCCTCTCTGCGCTCGCATTTTCTTTTCACACATGCGTTTGGCCCATGCCGATGACCCTGCAGAGAGGACGACAGGCTATCCATCCTATCCTTTTGTTGGCGAGCCTTGAGGCCATCCTCCTGCATCCTCCATGCTTCATCCTCCATGCTTCATGCTCTTCAGCAGCAGGAGCAGCGGCACTGGCAGTCGCTCGACAAGATACTGCAACAATGGCTGTGAGTGGGTATGTCAGCTGCTATGTTTGCCCTGCTGTCTGTGTTTGCTCTAGGTAATCATCTCGGAACGCCCATCGTGCCACCACATTCGCCCCCCGAATCAGACAGACAGACAGGTAACCAGCAAGCAGCAAGCCACCAGCCAGGAGCCACCAGCCAGCAGGTGAAAGCTGAAAGCTGAAAGGTGCCAAGCCAAGTCAGGGCTACTTGCACACAAAGGCAATCATAAATCTCATTCCCGCGACCAAGCAGCTAGAAGGGAGGAGTAGGAGGAGGGGCAAAGTCATCAAGTCGATCGAGAAGTTGCTTTGATCCACAATAAATGGCCAGCAGCTGTGCGGGACAGCAGCAGCAGCATCCCTGGAGGTAGCTGGCAAAAGTTGTTAATAAGTTCAAGTTGATAGGGATATTTTGTGAGTGGAAATTGGTTTTATTAAAGTTATTAATAATGAAGAATGTCCTGTAGATGCTTGTGATTGATACAGGAAATCCAGTTAAGCTTTAAGGCATCTCGTTTTTTTCTTTCCTTCCTATAAACTTTCCCAGTTCCCTGTTTCGCTTTGGCAAACTGGAATTGCGTTTTCTGATTTCCCTTTACGCATTTCAATCTCGGCTTTCTTATCAATTAAGCCTCGACCCCCTTTAATCACAGTCCTCTCACAGTCCTTTTTTTTTGTTTTGCTGAGTTTCAAGCTGCTCAAGCTTATTCCCGGCTGCCTGCCATGTTTCTCGTTTACTTTTTGCCAAAAAAAAGAAAAATAGAGAAAGAGAACTGTGCAAGGAAAAAAGAGGTGAAGGCAGGATCAAAGGCTGGCCAGGCTGCAGC
This sequence comes from Drosophila seguyi, assembly GCA_008042675.1. Classification (NCBI taxonomy): domain Eukaryota; kingdom Metazoa; phylum Arthropoda; class Insecta; order Diptera; family Drosophilidae; genus Drosophila; species Drosophila seguyi. The sequence continues at coordinate 6,178 of VNJU01009771.1, read as the reverse complement.
AATATCCTTCCATTTATGCATGGTGCCTGCAATTTATGCGCATCCTTGTGCTGGCACTGCCACCTCCTTCTGCAAAATGTTGCCCAGCCAACACCTTCTAATAGTTTTTTTTTTGTGTTTTTGTTTTTCCTCTCCTAGCTCGAATGGCAACCACTACTGACACCATTTTGTATCCCAGTGTATGTGTGTGTGTGTGCTGGGTCCTTGCAAAGGAGCAAAAAAATTAAAAATGTGTATAAAATAACTTTTGCTCTTTGACTTTTGGCGCCCGTTATGCATTTTTACGCAGGCAAGCACTTGGCATCGCTGGCTCCTTTTTCGGTAAAGGACTCTTCCAGGATGCCAGGAACGTGCCGCGTGCCATGAATTTCATAAACCCACTGCACACATAACCCTCATTCCTCATGCTCCCCCCCTGCATCCTATCGCATCCTGTCCTGGCCTTAGCCTTAGCCTCTAGCTCTAGACCCGTGTTTAGCCATCGTCGTGGCATTAAGGAGTTGCTCGTTATAATAAAGTTGCGGCCACAGCGGGCCAATATACCAGCCAGGAGCTGCCAAAGGACACCAACGAAACGTATATCAATTACATTGTGAATTACGGTTAAAACTTGCAGGATAAATTATCCTTTGTTTTTTTTGTAAGAATTTCTCGGCTTACCACCTGTGCTGTGATGGCCATATTTCCTAAAGATAATTTGCTTTTTAATTAAAATAATATATCTAAAATTTTAAAATCACAAAAATGCAAGAACATGTCAGGTTGGCACAAAACATATTCACTTACAGGCAACTCAAGCCTGCAATTGTGGCAACCTTAGCTCACCCGCAAATCCTTGCACTTTCCCCTTTCCCCCTGTATCCTGGACTCCGACTAAACAAAGGAGCAGCAGTGTTAGCTGCTTTGTGATGTGCACGGGGGCAAGGGCTAAAGCTGACCATGCCACACACCGTTAGAGCTCTCCTCGGATTCCCGACATGACCTCAGACACATGCCGAAACCAGTGGCGAGAGCCAGGAGCCACAGCAAAACATGTGCCGGGCATAGTTCACATTGCACACAGAGATTTGGAGCGAGGGAAGGGGGGAGGGGACAGGACAGAAGAGGCCGGGGTCGAGATGGATGCCAGCAACAATTTTGATAAACAAGAGCTGGGGCAACAACACGGGCTTAACTAGTTGCGAATTTTAGCCTAATAGCTGGCTTTAAAAGGGTATTGCAGCGCTAAAAGGGAGTTGGTATTAATTATTGGTTTAGTTTGAGAATGTATTAGGTTGTGTTGCGTTTTGAAAAATGGGATTATAGATTTTTAGACTAAGAATTAAATCAGTTTCTTAATGAAACGTGTATAAACGTGTTTTAACTTGTAAAAAAGGTCTGGAAATTTCAACTCTTTGCATTTGGTCCTTCGAGCCGGACAGCAAAAATATTATTCAACGCGCAATAATTTTTTTATATGAAAACTCAGTTGATAAATATAAACTAAGCTGAAAAAAACAACCTAAAAGCTTACTAAATTAACTTAAACAATTGAAAATTAAAAACACCAGGTTTTCCCAACAAAAAGTGAGTTTAAATAATGTTAAACCAAAGCCCCTTTAAAGCCCAAGCTAAAACCACACCAAAAAAGGTGGTTAAACCCTCTTCTAATATGGCTTCAGCTCCTGCAAAGAAATGCCCAGGCAGGCCAATAATTGAGTTGCGTTATTTTTATCCATCATCCGGCCACGGGATGGATGGATGGATGGATGGATGGGAGCACATCGATGGCATCGATAGACATTTCCCGTGGGCGTCTCCTTTCGCAACCCGGCGTAATGTCAGGCCCCTTTGCTGTTCCTCTATCTCTCCCTTTCACCTGGCATACACTCTGTCAATAATTTCGTTGGCAAACCCGCAACAGAAAATACAAAAAAAAAAAACCGTATATATACAACAAGAAAACAGAAAACACGTTCAAAAGCCACGGACCTGTGTACAGGAAGCAATTACGGAACAGGCGGTACAGCCAGGTACAAGACACTAAGGCAACCGAGTCCGGGGGGGGGGGGGCGCAGATATTCGGCACAGATAAATTACTTAATGTGCTGAGGCATGTTTGCTTAGATTTTAAAATATATATTTAAGGGGATTTTTCTGAGAATTTTTTTCAGGTATTTTTTGCACTTATTTTTATTTTATTCAATTAGAATTTATATTTTCTGTTTAGTGAAATTTGTCCTTAGTTATCATTTTTCCCTTGTTTAGAAATCCCAAAACCCATTAACTCTTGCAATTTGCCTTTGCTTTTAGTTTGTTAAAAAATAAAAGGAGAAGAAAAAAACTTTCAATTCGTATTTCATTTACAAAAATAAAATATCATCCGTTGCTTTCCCAATTTGATGCCATCAAAATGTAATGAAAAAATGGCTGTTACTTTGGCCCTCATTCAATTAAGGGAGTATTCCATTTGTCTTTTTATACATTTCTTGTTTATTTTTATATACACATGATGTTATGTGACCGTCTTTATTATTTTATTCATTTGTCAAATAATGTAATACGTTGGCTCGTATTATTTTGCAACAGGCTTTTTGGGGGATTTATCAATTTGAAAAAGATAGAATGACACAAAACTCCATATAAAAATATACTTTGGTTGGATATTTGTGTCGTATTACTTTAATATTGCTAATGAAAATAATAATAGGTGGGGTGGGTTTTTTTATTTACTTTATTTTTATAGTTTTTCGGTACTCGAACACGACTTTGCACTTAATTCGGTTGATTTTGATTTATGAAACTTTAAAGTGGAACAAAAATATGTGATTTTTATATTTAAATTTATTTTGTTACTATTTTGTGGGTATTATTACTACTTATTTATTGATTTTCCATTTTGTTAGCTAAATTTAAATGTATTTATATATTTATATACCCTATTTTAATAGTGATATTTACATTTATTTTAGCTCGGTTACATGAAGATTTGTTTTTTTTTTTTTTTTTTCAAGTTGTAAATATTTTACAAACTTCAATTTAATTTTTTTATTTAACTTAATCAGTTTTTTATATTTTTAAAGCTGTGTTTTTGAGCATAACATTATTGAGCCTTTAAAATTGAGGCCTTGGAATATATTCCAACTGTTATTATCTGAAAAATTTGATTAAATTAATTTATTTAACTTTAACTTTAGGAATATTTTTCCGATATATTTTTTAACATTGTTCATTCTTTAAAATTAAAGCCTTAGCCATTTTTTAAATATTTTTCAAGTTGTATATATTTTACAAGCCTAATTGCATTAATTTTTAAAATCTTTGCTAGCCTCTAAAATATATTTAAAAGTCTGTTTAAAGCTGATAAAATTCGTAAGCCTATAAAATGAAAGCCTTGTCCCTGCACACATTTTATCAGTTACAAATATTTTACAAACCGAATTTAATTAATTTATCAAAGCTTAGCCAGCTTTAGGAATATTTCTGAAAGTCTGTTTTAAGCTGATAAAATTTGATAAGCCTTTAAAATTAAGGCCTTATCCCTCCACACTATTCCCTCTAAAAAATAAAACTAAGCCTCTGTCAGTAGACATATATTTATATTTTTACAAGCGTGTGTGTGTGTGTGTGTGTGTGTTGGTAATGAGCTTGTTTTTGCATGTTCACTCATAATACAAAATTTTGGAGCTGTGTAACGCGTTGCTTTATCTATAAAACAACGCTCCTGCTGCTGATGATGATGGCGGCTCAGGAAGCGTTTGGCTGCTGGAGGAAGTGGAAAATGGAAAATGCTGAGAGGGAGAAGTGAGTGGGAGGGGGGGTAAAATGCGGTGGAAAATGTGCCGGGGGAGTTAGCAGCAGGAGCACTGAGTGCTATGGTTCCTGTGTCTTGTTCAATGCATTTCGCATTTTGACATGTAATTAAACGTTTTGCGGTCGACACAACACAACGCCAGAAAGAGGGCATAGAGAGAGCTTGTGGTTCCCAGAGCCATTTTCCATTGTCATTGGATATGATTCAGTCCCCCCCAGCCCCATCCATATATATCTCATATATATCCAGCATATATATCTCTTACACACGCCCATAAATATTGCGGCTGAAACAATGACGAGCGATTGATGTCAGAGGAAATGCGTCGTCCTGCAGAGGCCACACAGAATGAAATTGCTGAATTCGAATGAAACGATATATGTACATACTCCCGCAGCTCTACACAATTTGGAATTCATTAAGTATCGAAAAGGGTAAAGGTTAAGTGTGTGAGGGAGCTCTTTGGCTTAGGATTTTAATTAAGCAAAATGTGTGTTAAGCTTTTCTGGTTTTTCTTCATTTTTTTGTACAGCCAAAAAGTAGGCAACACATTCTGCACACCAAGTTCTATGTTTTCTGCGGTTTTATAAACCTAAATAAACCTTGTGAAAAAGTAAATAGAATTTAATTCAGCTGGGACTTCTCTTTTTTTTTTGCTTTTCCACCATTACTATGCCTTTGAGGTCATTGCTCAAGTGTAGCTAAGAAGCTAAAGAAGAAGCTCTTCTTGGTCTGCAAATTAATTTAAGACCAGAGATAAAATAATACCAACGATGGCGCGACGAAGTTTCTGCTTGTGGGTTAATGTTAAAGGCAGCTGTTGGGGTTAAGCGGAGACTGGAGAGAGAGGGTTAAGCGGGGCAGAGGTCTACCCTCTTCAGAAGCTGAAAGTTTTTGTGGAAATGAGGAAAATAACATTTCATTGCATACTTTTAGGGCAACGCTGCTCGGGTTAACTCAATATTTTCTTGGCTCCTTGTGGCATTTTTCGTAGTTGTAGTTGTTGTTGGGGATGTTGTTGGTGTTATTGTTGGTGTTGTTGTTGTTGTTGGTGTTTTTCATGTTTTTGCTGGTGTTGGTGTTCCTGTTGTTGGTGTTGTTGTTGTTCGACGTACTTAAGCATGCATATGAAAATGCCGACTGTTACACTTACAGGAAAAACGGAGATTTTTTTTATAATAAAAAAAACTATATAAATTGTTAACAAGCACCCTCGAATTTTTCACAATTTTCATCCTTTTAAAAATTACCCAAAAATTCGTTTGCAATTTAAAAAGAATACCAAAAAATACCTAATAAATACCAAAAACTAAAATCCATAAAAGAGCATTGAAGCCTGAATTAAAACTTCCCAAAAATTTAATTAAATAAACTTCACATTTATATATTTATTTTCGCTATATTTTTCTCCCTGTGCTGGGTCTTTAATGCCCCACTTTCTCTGCTAAGAACAAGCGAGATGGCCGGCATTTGCGGAAGCAAGATGGAGCAAACATTCAGTCGGCCATTCATTCATTCATTTTCGCATTTCACTGGCTCACATTTCTTTCTCCAAATTGTTAAAATGGAGCATGCAAAATAATTGCGTGCACCCCATGCAACACCCACGCCCACCAACTACGCCCCTTTTTTGCACTCCCCCGTCACTTTATGCAACATTTTGCCAGGCATATAATATTTTGCTCTTAATTCGTTAGCCAAGTCCTCGCAGCACTTTAAAATTGCAATTGATGCCGAGCATAGCAGCATTTTCCATTTGAGCCCAGTGTTGCCAGCTAGGGGTAAGAAATGGTAGCCAAATTTGGCATTGAAAATTGTAGGGAAAATTTATAGTTACTATTATGTAGTAATATATATCAAAGCTTCCAGCCTGGTAACTCTCTTTGCTGTGTCAAAAATACTAATAAACGCCAAGCTGGAAAATTAAAATTTAAAAATGTAATAACTAAGCCAAAAATGCATTAATTTGAGTTCCGAAAACTGTTCTGAGTTAGTTTTTATAAGGCTAATAAGTCTAAATACTATATTTCATTTTTTTTTTAAATAAAATTTTTGTCTAATTTTGACTATTTTAATTATATAAAATATCGATAAAAATTTCGAAAAAATTTTGAAATTTTGTTTTCCAACCAGACATAGCTAGATCAACTCGGCTTTTAATGCTGATCAAGAATATATATGATTTATAGGGTCGGAAATGACTCCTTCACATTGTTCTGTGCCTCAGACTGATATTATATTAACCCAAAAAAAGTATTAAAAATACAAAATAAGTTTTGGGAAAACCAAAACTTAAAAATTTAATTACTAAGCCAAAAATACATTTATTTCAATTCGGAAAACTGTTCTGAGTTAGTTTTTATAAGGCTGAAAAGGCTGCATACT
>VNJU01009769.1:0-38779 GCA_008042675.1 Drosophila seguyi | reverse complement strand
ACACTCCATGAAGGAGTCCTCTCCCCTCTCTTATGGAATGTGGCGGTGAACGAGCTGCTCCAGGGGATAGAGGAGGCCGGCTGTCGTATTGTGGCCTACGAGGTCGATGTTGTCCTGGCGTTTACGGGAATATTGCCGCAAACCCTCTGTGATAGTATAAGCGGCAGCTTTCGGTTTCTGATCCGCCAGGTACGGACTGGGAGTAAGCCCAGCGAAGACCAACTTGATCCGGCTTACGAGGAAATAAAAAATCCCCAAAACCCCCTAAGCTCTGCTGGGAACCTCCCCGCCTAAAAATCTGGCCAAGTGTCTAGATCTTATCCTGGACAGGAAACTAAATTGATCCCTTAACACGGACGAAAGGGCCAAAAAAGCCACTATCGCGCTGTATACCTGCCGCAAGGCTATCGGGCTAAAAAATGGTCCGTTGGCTGTACACGGCTATCATCCGCCCGATACTTCTCTATGGAGTAGCAATCTGGTGGTCAGCCCTCAGGTCCTCATGCCTGGTCAAGCTAAGGAAAATTCATGGCATGGCTAAGAATTCTGACAGGCGACCTGCGCACGACTCCGGGAGACGCCTTAGACGTTCTCCTGGACATCCTCCCAATTGAAATAATGGGACACACGAATCGCGTCTGTGCTAGACACCTTATTGAGGGGAACACCGACTACTTTGTCCTTTCACATCCTTCCAGGTCTTCATTCCCGTCAGAACGGAATGGAACCCAAGACCTAGACCTCTAGGGTCCCTTCACACTTACAGGGATGGCTCAAACTTAGACGGCCGGGTGGGAGGAGAGATCTACTCTGAGCACCTGGGATTAAACGTCTCGTTTAGACTACCCGACCACTGTAGCATTTTTCAGGCGTAAGCTTACGCCATCAAAGAAGCCCTTGATCAGCTTCCCCCGACCGGGGTCAGAGCCCCCATTTGCATATTCTCGGATAGTCAGGCTGCCCTGAAATCACTTGAAGCTATCTCTTCAAGCCCGAAGACTATCAACGCCTGCCGCAGATCTCTTCATGAGATGGCGGAGCAGTACGAACTGCACCTCATCTTGGTCTCAGGACATAAGGACATCGAGGGTAACTGCGCTGCCGATCAGCTGGACCGGCGGTACAACCTCCTCTCACCGTGGCAGCTAACCCGATTCATCCAAGGATCAGGTCCTCTCTCACGTAGGACTAGTCATCGGTCCATAAGAACCTGTGCCGGACGGTGGATCTAAGATTACGCGGCATCACAAGAAGCCTGCTCAGGTTCAAGTGACCGTCCCGGCTCTGCTAGCCGCCTGTCACCGCCCTAATTTCTCGCAGTTTCAATTGAGTGTCTGAGAAAACTAGAACAATAAAACATTAACTATTAAAACAGTTGATAGAAAGTAGAAATACTTTAAATACTTAAAAAAAAAATCAATGAATTAAAACAAATGAAAAATAAGAATGGTTAAAATTTGAATGAAACTTTAAAACCTTTTACAGCTCCTTTAGACGTAATTCATGCCTGTAATAAAAAACGTTAAGATTATGTTGAAAATGTATATGAGAAGCAAGAAAGGAACCTAACTTCGCCATGCCGAAGTTTAAATACCCTTGCAGTAGATAGAAGAAGAAGAAGAAAAATGTTCTGACTTTTCCGCTTTCTCGGGTACTGACATAAAATAAATGTTGGGAGAGAAAAATGCCAGCGAAAAATGTTGCTAGCGAAAAAAGTTGAGAACGAACTAAATGTTTCGAGCAACAAAACTAAAACCGAAATTCTGAAAAAATACAAAATGGCCATGTCTCAAATTTTATGAAAATATGTGGAAAATAGGCTTAGTCAGATTTTTTCCTCAAAATTTTCCGATCGGTCCCATGGCAGCTATATGATATAGTTGTCCAATTTTGATCAAATTAAAACCGAAATTATACAAAATGGCTAAATCGCAAGTTTTATGAAAATATCTTAAAAAGTTGCTAAGCTATAATTTTTTTCATTAAAATGTACAGATCGTTCCTATGGCAGCTATATGATAAGGTCGTCCGATCCGGCCCGTTCCAAAATATATAGTAGTGAGAGAATACAGAAGACTATCTGCAAAGTTTTATTCAGATAGCTTCAAAACTGAGGGACTAGTTTGCGTAAAAACGGACGGAAGGCCGGTCGGACCGACGGCTAGATCGACTCGACTGTCGATGACGATCAAGAATATATATACTTTATAGGGCCGCAAAGGTCTCCTTCACTGCGTTGCAAACTTCTGACTAAAATTATAATACCCTCCAAGGGTGTAAAAATGTACCAACACTGCCTTGTAATACCCCAAACTTTTGTAATTTGCCTTTATTTTTGTTTTGCTCCAGCTGTCCCCTTCGAGAATAAGTCTTAAACATAGAGCAACAAACGTTTATTGGTTTTGCAGAGCGTTACAGTGCGTGCGGCCTCAAGCAAATTAAAAACTAATTTAAAAAGTATTAAGTAAGCTATGGAAGTGTTTAATATTTCAAAGAAAGGTATTAATCAATATTTTTAATTATAATCAAGTGATCGACAAAAATGTATATATAAACTAAAAGTTTACATAGAATTTTAGTTGTGAAGTTAATAAAAGTATAAAAATATTAAACGATACTTAAATATTATTTGGTGTAAATTTCTGATGCTAGTGTTTGCAAGTCTCTGCGCAAACTTGAAAAGAACAACGCTGTCTCGCATTTTTCGAGAATTTTTTCGCATGTGTAACTGTTCTTTTGTGGGGTGTATTGTTGTCGCCGCCTTCGTCTTCGTTTTTGTTTTCGTGTTTGTTTTTCTGTTTTGATGTGTGTTTTTGTGTTTTTTCTTTCAGTTCGTTTGTTGAAATATAATTTTTTTAAGTTATGTATTTATCATTTACCATATTATTATTCTTTTTTTATTGTATAGGATCATCTTACGAATGCGAAGTTAGCAGTATTTTTTTACTTAACAAGTGGTGTTCCGAGACAGGTACACGTCAAGTCAAAAATCAAAATATTTACCAATCCACGAAATTGAATATTGAGACTTATGGCTATGTACTGGGAGCTGAATATTTGGACCAATTTAAAAATAAAGTTTTTTCCGCTGCAAGAGAACTGGAGTATTTTGGATAAGTACTCAGATGCTTGGCCATGGAGAGAATAAACTAAAGTTTAAAAGAATATTAAAACTTCCGCAAGTTACGCGCCATACGATATTCAAACTAACTCTCCAGCCCTAGTGGATATCCATCAGTTGCCAGCTGATCCTTTCGATCAATTTATTTAGTACCGAAAACCTCAGTTCCGACTTAAGCCGCATGAGTCCCGAAAAGGTTATTTTCTTTTCCGTCGCTACACCCAAACAGAAGTGCATGTTAAACAAAAAACATAAGTGAATAGGTAGCCCAAAAAGTGTCATTCGCCAGTTTACGCACTTTAAAAAATCTAACGGCATCAGCGACCTTATCAACTAATTTAGCTAACAGAGACAAAAATCATCTTGAAATTAATTTCCTATTGTCCCGTATAGAAGGTCAAACACCGCATGCCATCACGGTAGGCTGCGCCGGCTTTGACTTTCATACAGGCCTAAGGATTACCATTATGAAAGATGAAAGTATAGAAAAGAAATTCGAGGAAGTAACTACTGGGGTGCTGCCAGATTGTTTGCTTGCATGCGTACTAAGTGGGTTAGTATTAAAGTTTTTAGTTTAGGAAGGCTATCTACGCTTGAAATTATTATGTACAAATCGTTATAATATGCACATAGGACTCTTAAGGGTACATGCAGTTGAAAGGACGTTCTACAATGGCGCAGCACTAAAGGAATATAGGATCTAGTATTTCTACTCGGTACGTGAAAGTTAAGCTGACCCAACAAGTCAGCACTTTCCACGTCAACGTAGATAAGGTTATAGATAAAGGTAATGCCAAGCATGGTTCTACGGTTAGATAAAGATGGTAAATTAATAAGGAGGAGTCTACTAGATTAGGAGGGTAACCTCTGCTTTGCATCCCAGTTTAAGCCGCGGAAAGCGAAAAGTAAAAAGTTCTTTTGAACGGGCTCAATGCGTTTACTGTGGACCCCAATACTAAGGGCTCCAAATGCAAGATCCATATTCTAAGATAGGACGAACTAAAGAAATATATAGAGATTTTGTAACGTACGGGTCATTGAATTCTTACGACCAACGTTTAATAAATCAAAGCACACCTCTGGCTTTATTCACCATGCATGAAATGTGATCAATAAAGGCAAGTTAAGGATCCAGACGGAAACCTAAATCGTCAACTAAAGCAATTCTTTCCAAAGAGTGTAAGTTGTAAGCTTGGGAGCGACACGAGAGAATGTCATAAGCTTGCATTTTAAATTATTAGGTTTGCACTGCACCATGTTTAAAAATTTTTAAGATCTGTTTGTAAATCAGACTGGCAGGAGGCATCCGTATATTGCACGCAAAGTTTGAAGTCGTCCACATACATAAGTAGTCTGGAGTTAGTCAGAACTTTGGGCAGATCGTTAATAAATAATGTAAACAGCAGGGGACCCAAATGGCTTCCTTGCGGGACGCCAGAAGTAACCCTGAGAACATTAGATAAGGTGTTTTTAAATAGGACCTTTTGCGTCCTGCCATTCAGATAACTTGAGATCCAACTAAGAAGATCGACCGGAAATCTCATGTAGCGCCTGATGCAGCGCTTAGGTTAAGATACTTCCCTGGCGCCATCTAGGGAGTATCAGCGAAGGTCCGAGCTTTCTTTGTACAGAGATGCTCAGCGGATCTAGAGGGGCGAGTTCACCGCTGAAGGGCGGAACATGTCAAATTTCGGCTGCGACCTGAAGGAGGTCGAGAGCGATGGAGAGGGTTCCCGCTCGATTCGGGGCGTCCCCAATTTCTTTTTAATCTTGGCAGTCGAGCAGGAAAGTTCAGTTCGTTTTTTGTCCAGAATTAAAAAAAATCTTAAGCTCAGCGCTGAGTCCCCCTGAGTGAGTGGGAAAAAAAAGGGAAAAGTCGGCAACGGAACTGATGTTCATAATTTTATTTAGGCTTGGCGCTTAATAAAAGCCCAAGAATAATAGTAGCAGCAAAGGAGTCCGAGCGGCCGGAATTTCGCCAGCAGCAGCTGCAGCAAAAGATCTTCGCAGCTTCACCGGAAAAAAACGTCTCAGCGGCCGCAGCAGCCCCGCAACCCCCTCTTCTTCTTCAGCAGATAAGCATTTCATAATTCTCCTTCTATTTGTGCACATAGCCATGCCAGCATAGGGCGATACATAGTCAGAGAATGCAACAACAATTAAAATGCTTCCAGCCCGCCAACAGAATTTCTAAAATAAAAGGGCAAGGAAGAAAAGGGGTAATCCAAGCGGAGAGAAGCTATCGTCTCCGGCTCCCTCTCGGAGGCACGCCGAAGAGGCAAATAAATTGCAATAAATAGTTTTCGGGCGGAACAACTGCCCATATGATCGGCGAGCGTGCAGCATAATGTTAGTGTATATTTTTTTGGTTAATTTAAATTTATAATTTTTACCGTCGATGTGAGTGCAAAAAGGAAAGGAAAGAAAAATAAAGTGAGGAAGAAAAGAAAATTAATATGGCGGCAATCAAGAAAATTTTCGCCATGCCAATCATTTAAAGTTTATTAATATTTTTGTTCATGTTTAATAATTTTCTATGTGATGTTGGTGCAGTGGAATTTTTATTCTGTTTTTTTGTTTGCTGGTTTTGTGCAAATTGTTTTATTTTTATCTTCTCCCCCTCACAGCTAGCCCCGACGAAAGCGCTTTCGGAGATGGAGAAAAAATAATGTGGTGAGCGTAAATTTGCAAAATTTTATTTATACTTTTTTTATCACAAATAAATTTGAATGGAAGAAATAAAGACAAATAATATTTCCATTAAATGTTAATTAACCCACTGTGCGCAGCATAAAAGCTCATAGGAACATAAATAAAACAGACGAAGGAAATGAAGCTTAGCTTATGCTCTGTTCAGGCCCAACATAAAAATAACAAAAAAAAAAAAAACATGCTTAGAAAAAAATAAATTAAAAAGCATTGAGAATTTTTATTGAAAAATAAAATTCCTTTTTTTGTTTCAAATTTCTTTTTGTAAAATGCGCAGCTTTGTCTATTTATAAATTTTTCGCAAAAATAACGTTTCAAGAAATATAATTATAAATTTAAAGTTTAAGTATTTTATATGTTAGTTTTATTATCTTTTGTCCACATTTATAAAGTGTAACATTTATCCCATTATGTTTACTCATAGCTTTAATGTTTTTAGTATGTAATAAATGATATTTATAATGTTTTAAATATTTCTGATTTTATTGCCTCCACCAGCATGCCACCCCAGTAGAAGCTAGGTTTTTATAAGGGGTCAAAGGAATAAATAAAGAAAATTAGGTGCAGATGACCATAGGTAGGGAGGACAAATAATAGCCTCAAGAACAGCTGAGGGGTTCAACCTTTTTATCTGTGTTAGTGAGAGAGTTCGTCTGTCCGTGTATGTGATTTTGATTTTCCCTTCTCCCCTTTCTCGTCGCGGCACGCAAAGTTAATAAATATTGGTGGCAAAAGGCAATTTCAAAGAGCAGGCAAGACCATCCCCTCTTTAACCGACGAGCAGAGCCGAGCAAATTCGCGTGCGCCTGCATCTTTGAGACAACACCTAGCCTGAATCGTTACACCCATTAGGTCGAGTTTCCGAACAAAGAGAGAATGGTTGACAGAGTCGAATGCTTTACTAAAATCAGTATAGATTACGTCTGTCTGAAAGTTTTTATGGAAGCCCCTTATTATGATGGAAGTGAGCTCCAAAAGATTAGTAGTCGTTGAACTTCGCTTTATAAATCCATGCTGGCATGGAGAAATAATTGACCTACACAGGTGCTGCAAGTGAGGAGTAATGATTTTTTCGAAAAGTTTTGGGATGGCCGACAACTTAGAGATTCCTCTATAGTTGTTGGCATCCGATTTGATACCTTTTTTGTTGAGGGGAATAACAAATGATTCCTTCCAAATAAGGGGAAAGTGAGAGGTCTGTAAGGACAAGGTAAACAATTTTAGAGGGGGATTGCACAGGGCGTCGGCACAATACCTAAGCACACAGCCAGGTATTCCGTCGGGACCAGGCGAATAAACGGGCCTTACGCGGTGAAGATCTGAAAGGATAGAGCTTTCGTTTAAATTAGGACTGAAAAATAAGTTTGACTTGGGAATGATGAGGAATATGTTCGATTTGAGTCGGTGGAATTATAGTAAGTGGTTTGAAAGAACTGCGCAAACAGATCGGCAATTGCCTGATCATTTTTTACGGTAGTATTTTCAAAGGAAAGCGAGGAAGGGTGAGTAATAGGCTTACGTTTGGTGTTAACAAAATTATAAAACTGTTTTGGGTCCTCAGAGAACTGGGCCTTACAACGAGTCAAATAATTTTTGTAACACTGTGCGTTCAGCACGGTAAATCTCGACCGAGCACATAATTAAGAGGAAAGGACAGATTGAGAACCGTTTCGTTTATATTTAGAATACAGATTAGATTTTTTATTTTTAAAGTGACTCAACTCTTTAGTAAACCAAGGAGGCTTACTCGAGGTTGACGGATAGTATAACGGAACAAATTCAGGAAAAAATGAATTCATGGCACTGTAAAAAATATCCACGGCTTCAGCCATGTCAGTGCACCTGTATAGATCGGACCAATTAAAATCAGATATGAAGTTATTGAGCCGTTCGAAGTCTGTCTTGCGAAAGCAGAGGACTTTTTTGGCTGGACGATCAGAAATATTCTGTAACTCAGTCCCAATGTCGATAGTCACATCGAAAGAAGGATAATAGGGATCTACGGGTAGCGTCAGCGGCGCAGCCCTGGCTAAACTCACTCTTGCCGGGTCTGAGACAAACCAAAAATCCAGCAAGCGCTCTAGGGAATTTCGTACATGATTGACTTGAGACAGCGAAATGTCCAACAAGCCAGAAATAAAATCATGCTTTGTGGTGGTAAAAAGTGTATTGGAGGAATTGGTTGAGGACCAAATAGCCCCTGGGATATTAAAATCACCAATAAATACTAAATGGTCCCTATCCAAAAGTCGATTGGAAACCATCTGAATTGCGGAAAGATGGTTCCAATAAATAGGAAGTTCCGACATAGGAGGAATGTAGGAACACGTAATAAAAATAGAGCTACCATTGACTGATAGCTTCACACAAAGGAATTCAACATCATTGCACTCCTCGAAAATTATTAATTCAGACGCTAGAGTGGAGTCAACCGCTATGAGGACACCACCTCCACGTCTGATAGGCCGATCCAGCCTATATATCGTGAATACAGCTGGAAAAACTTCTGAGCTCAGAATCTCCGGCTTTAACCAGGTTTCTGTGAACACAATAACCTGGGAAGCAAACGAGAGACTATCAGAATACAATTTGGGAAGCTTAATACGTAAACCTCTTGCATTCTGATAGGAGATAGAATGGGGATTTGTTAGTTTTTTAGAGCGGAAGACGTAGAGGGCGCAGTGACCTGGTCGGGCCTAGGAAGACTTATTCCTACAGGCCGCCGTTTCTTTTTCTTAGCTTCGAACTCTTTGACGACAACGTATTCAGGCCAGAATTTGGTCGAACATATTGTGTCAAAGAGTTCGTTTGGGACATTCATTTTGAAAGACGAAATGTCCCTGGCATAAGAAAAATTGAATTTTTCCACCTTTATTTTGTTAATTTCGGCTCCAGTTTGTCCTTGGATAAAGGCAATTACATCTTCCGATGTCTGAGAAGGGGAGAGCCGCGAAACAAAAATATGTTTCGTAGGTGGGGCTTTTGGCGATACAGACTGAATTTCTGCATTGCCAATATCGGCCGGTAGTCCGGGCCTGACACCCTGGGCAGGTAAATTAATGGGGCTCTGAGGGGTCAATATTTGAGACCCCCCAGGGGACACTACGGAAATCACCGGGGGCACGATCCGTCCCGCGGCACATTCGGGTACCGAAGCTTTTCTGCCAGTCGACCTCAGAACCCTAGGATTCAGACCTGAGGTCGATGGCTGAGCCGAGGGAGGCAGCTGTTGGGAGCCCGCAGCGGAGTTTAAGGATGCGTCAGTATGCTGCAGACAAGTTGCGGTTTTTTTGCGCCTAGGAGACTCATTTAATAGCTTTAGGCTTTTAAATTGTGTGTCCAGCGCCAAGAACATATCTTGAGTTTTACGCATAAATGACATCATCTCCCTTTCGACATCGCGACAGGCCTCACAGCAGTACCGCAGGCCGATGTTTTTTCTTACATCGTCTACCGCCCGAGCCCCAACACCAATGCACTTGGAATGCACAATGTAGTTTAGCTGTCGCGACGGCGCAAGCTAAACGAAGAAGACACAAAGAGGAATGCAAAAAATTCAAAAGCAAACACTAACAGCACAATTAAAATGTGAAATAAATAATAATTAAATACACAAAACAGAATAGCTGAATGCACACGAAGTGAACGGGATCTTTATTTATCACAAAATCAAAGAATAAAATAAAACACTGGTTGTTTTTATCAAAAAATTACACAAAACGAGAGCGCAAGATAAAAACACGTCCGTTCACTTGGAAAAGAGAAACCTTGTAACGTCATATGTTCCACTTGCCCTTTTTGCACCTAAGATGCTTCAAAAATCATATAAAAAACCCACGACCAGCACCCACACGATATTTTCGACCTGTGCAATTTCAAATTGTAAAAGAATCTACTGAATTGAGTATCAAGGAGGCAAAATACTTTCAAGATAAAATTAAGAATCTTGTTACGACACAAATAACTCTTGGTGATAAAACCATATATGTTCAACAAATTTTGAAACTCACTATGGTTGATAGCAAAATTTGTAATGCCTTAACGCAAACATCATCCTCAAAGTGCTATATATGCATCGCGAAGCCCAGAGAGATGAACAATATTGAAAAAAGCTTAGAACGGGAAGTTCATGAGGATAGATTTCAATTTGGATTATCTCCACTTCACGTATATATACGATTTTTTTAATATTTTATTCATTTGTCATGCAGAATTGATGTACAAGTCTTGCAAGTTCGAAGCGCTGAAGAAAAGAAAATGTCATTAAAAAAAAAAGAATAATATCGTCGATAAGCCGAAGGTTGGTGGATGTGGAACATCGAATGATAGCGATACTGCCAGGCCTAGACAAAGATCTTATTGAACGATGTGCAACAATATTGCAAGCACTCTGTTCAGGGTACAAAATCAATTTTGACAAATTTAAGGCACTCCAATTAGCCACTGATCTCACAACTACATATTCATGGTTATACCTTCCGGCTACCGTTCATAAAATTTAAATTCATGGACTATTCATAATAGAGAACGCTCTTGTGTCGATTGGAGAATTGTCGGAGAAAGCTGCCGAGTCAAAAAATAAGGACATACAAAAATTTCGTCTGCAGCATACAAGGAAAATTTCTCGAATATCGACAAATGAAGACCTCATAAATCGTCTACTCATTTCATCGAGATTTCATAATATGATCGGTCACTTATGTATAAGCCACTACACTAAATGCATTGTCAGCATTCTACAGCTAACCAAATGCAAACATAAACACAATGGGCGCACATAGCATACTCTCTATATATACTTTAAATTCTCTTTGATTGCTGAGTAACAGCAATATATAATATTCATAATGAAGCCGCTCCTCTGTAGGCGTCACCAGCAGCGTAGCTATGCGGCTCTAAGCTAGGAATATTTTTGGTTTAAGACATAAAGAGACATTGAATAAGGCCATCGAATAAAAATAATACAATATCAATTGATTGACAAATTGACATATTATATGCAAATCAATCTTCGGATGGAAATTGAAAAGAAAAAAGAAAATCGGAAAAATCTGAGTGAGTAGAGTCACATGGGTAAAAAGCGCGGTGGCGCGAAAACAAAGATAAAATCGAGAGTAGATCTCCTAAGGTGGCTACTATACACTCGAACGCCACCACCTGCATGGTCGACAGCTCGAAAGCTACAATTAGAGCTCGACTTTTTGCAAGAACAATTATCTAAAGTGCAAAACAAAACCCAGTGTCCAAAAACTCACTCAGAAATAAAAACTTTACCGACAAACATTAATGAGATCATTCCACCACCCAGAGTCGGTCTACCAAAGGTCATGAAGCAGTGTCCACCAGATTGCGAGGGACCATGGAGTCCATATTTTAAGTACACGTGCAAGAGTTGCACTTCACGAAAAACCTGTGCATCATCCAGCACCGGCACCGCCTGGCGTTTCAAGCTGGCACAAGGAACCGTCAGTACCAGCCCATGGGCGCAGATGCCGGCACCACAAACAAAGATGCAAGATCAACTGCGGTAGCATCAACAATACCAGCAAAATAATACACATATAAATATACTCAAAAAATGTTGATACACATTTACAAAAACATATATAACAAACACACAAATTAATTAATTAAGTAAAACTTTCTAACGATGGTCGGAAACACTTCTGACCGATGATCAGTATAGCCTGTAAAGCTATGCGAAAAACATAGGTAGGAAAAATAATTCTATGTATGTTAATGTAAATTTTGACAAATTTTGACGACGTAGAGAGTCGAAGTCAAATTAAAAATAATAATATACACATTTTTCCCAATATGGGTTTAATTGATTCCACTGCTAATGTACTAAATAAGGTATAATTAGAATCAAATAATCTAAGTTATATAACAGCTATTTTAATAGAAATTTTCATTCTAATGTTAATAAATGCACTAATAAAATCGTAAAAACTACATAATAGCTGTCTAAAGAAGAAATATAGAAGCAGAGCCGATGGCGTGGAGACAGTGTAATTAATGATGTTAACAATGAAAACAAATGTTTTAATAAATTAATCTTAAAATGTCTTTAATTAAATATGGATTGGCAAAATATTGCAGCCACCATAAATGAAATAAAAGAAAAATTCAATGAATCATACAAATGATTGTCTCAAAATAGGACTATCCAAAAATCAACTGCAAACAAACAAGCAAGAACTCTGATTCACAACCAGAGAGGGAAATTAGAAAGCGTAAAGGTACCGAAAAACGGTTTTTAACAATACCTTAAGATTTTGAAGGTGTTAGAAATATTTTGAACATGGTTTTGTGATACATTCGACCAGATAAACAATCTGTACTAGGTCACTCTAAAAGTTCAGAATCACTTATACACTGTGTAATTTAAACCGACTCGCCAAATTTGAATTGCTTAAATTGTGTATGGAAAATAATTAAACTTTAAAAATCATTAAAAAAAAAACTAAAAGCCTCCTCCAAATAAGACTTTCACCATAATTCTTAGAAAAATCGCCACTATTAATGGTAAAAATTTCAAAACGATCGGACGTGTAATGGTTGTTCTGCAGAATTACCAAGAATTTTTGTGGAATTTTAAAATGACCTATTACTCAACTTTTAGTGTTCTTAAAGCATCAATCGTAGAATGTTTTAATATAACATTAAAAGAACTTATGTGGCGTTAGCTTAGTTTCAAGGAAAATATATGGAAATATGGATTCCTATGTATAAAAATCGAATTAAAATTTACAACAATAAATAAATAAAAGCACAGAACAGTTAAAATTAAACCGATTGACATCAACGCGTCTAATAAAAAATAACTTTATGCGACTCACTACAACCACCGAAAAGTATTTATAGATCAAATTTACAACAAGACGATTGTCTACGCATAAATATAAATATGTATTTGAGAAGGGGTATATACCAAACTGGACATTGAAAATTGTTCGAATACGTAAAGATAAAAATACATCCCCAAGGAAGGTCCGAAAGGCTGACCAATAGAAGGCGGTTTTAATACATCAGAAATAATCAAGTCAGAAGATATGTGCATTCATAAAAACAAAATTCTCTAAATTAGTTGTTACCGTTATCGTTACAAAACAATTATTAAGTATCTCTGAAATAAAAATATTAAATGTAACAGAGAGCAGCAACAACCACCACCACTCTTGCGGCATTCATGAATGAAACAACACCTGCAAGCACAACCACTCCGTCTACGGCTAATAATAAACAAGAAAGGAAGCTAACTTCGGCATGCAGAAGTTTAAATACCCTTGTAGTAAGTAATTAGGAGTACTGACACCTTTTAATATTTTAAAGAGTATTACCATATGACAAAGTACATTTTTGAGGGTGGTAAAGCACCAAATAATTATATATGTTGGGCAGTGCATCAGAAAGCTCTGAAGTATCAAAATATGACTCTATATCTTTTTATACATCGCTATAGAAGACATCAGTTTTAATTGAATAAATAAATGAATCTGTATCCAAATAGTTTAATTGTACTTTTTCATTAAATGTGGTCTTTATATAATTATAAGTCTTAATTTAAAAATTTCTTGTTTGACAAAACCTAAATATAAGAGTTTGTTATATAAAACATTAATTGTGTCATGATAATTGATCCGAAAATTTTTTTACGCTATAATAATTGTTTTCTGCTTTTTGGTCCGACAGAATCATCTGTGGATGCACTTTCCCATTCTGATATTAATTTAATATCAATACGTTTACCCACATTTTCCATAGTTTTCAAAAGTATTTGTTCTGTAGAAATGTTGAGATCTATATATAATATTTTTAAGGCACGGTACTTGGAAGAGGCGAAAACCTCTATGATTTTATTTTTGTATTAAATCGCATTCTAAGCACTGCTTTAAATTTCTAAAGTGGATAGAATATTTTTCTTTATCTTTAAGATCAGCTATTATTATTTTTTTTTCCCTTTAGCTGATGGTGTTAAAAGCTGATTACTTCATCAAAATGGTAGGTCATTATGAGTCTTATGCGAGCTAAACGGATATTCCAAATCCACCTCGAAAATGTAACCATTCATTTATATCACGGTTTTCCCTTGATATCCATTCAAATCTTTCATATGGCGAAGGTGCGGCCCAACCATACAAATTATTGTTATTAAACTATGATAAATATACAGAATCATAAGAATCCAAATATTTATGATTGCTTTGGAATAACGTTCGGTACACTGCACGCTGCACGCGGTTCGCGACACGTTGGAAGCACTCAATTGGGAAGTGCTTGCGCATGCGGCTTACTCACCAGACCTGGCCCCATCCGATTACCACCTTTTCACTTCGATGGGACACGCACTCGCAGAGCAGCGCACATGGTTCGCCGCAAAAGACGATGAGATCTACTGGCGCGGAATCCACAAATTGCACAAGAGATGGGAAAAATGTATAGCTGGCGACGGCAAATACTTTGAATAAATGATTTTTGTCTTTTTCCACAAAATTTAACCTGTTTTTTTATTTAAAAAAAACGACATTTCATACTTGTACACCTGGTAGTATGCATATGTTATATGTACATCTGGGTTTAAACGAAATAATTTATTACTAATCGCAACTCGGCTGTTGATGCTGATCAAGAAAATATATACTTTATAGGGTCGGAAATGTCTCCTTCACTGCGTTGCAAACTTCTGACTAAAATTATAATACCCTGCAAGGGTATAAAAAGTATAGTTTATCTAAATTTAACGGTTTTTTTGTGTACACAATATTTATATTATATTATAGAAATAAAGCTAAATAAATAGTTATTTATGCTTATCTCTAAGACAGGGACGAAGCCCTCGCGGGACGGCCGGAAAGCATTGCTTTGCGAAAGCAAGGCCCCCATTAGCCTGTAACGCCTCTCCTAAGGCATTCCTCTGTCCGGAGCCTGGACATCACCGTCGCAGCCTAGTGGCATCACTGTCGAGCATCATTTCCACATGGTTGTCCACACAGACCTGGATTTGCTTCCAGTAGCCTCCGCTCGCGAAATGAGAGCCTTGTATCCAGAACAACTCCAAGGTATTTGATCGCTCTGAACGAGCTGATCGAGGCGCTGCCCACCTTGTTCGTTGCGGTTTTGACTTTCTTTCTGCTGCTTACCAATACCATCTTCCGTCTTATGTGGCTGCAGGCCTACACTAGACAGCCATAAGCTAATGGCCACGATGCAGTTGTTGAAGGTGCCTTCGGCACGGGATAGCACTTTGTCCACGATGACCACCGCAATATCGTCGGCGAATCCCACGAGCTCGGACCGACCGGACAGTGAGAGGCACATCACTCCTTCGTACATCATATTCCATAAAAGCGGTGCTAAACGGATTCTTCTGGTACCCCGAAGAAGATCTAACCCTATTCCGCACCGTCGTGGGTGGCAAACTCCAGAGTTCGGTCCTCGAAGTAGCTGCTCATCGTCTTCATGAGCTATGGGGGATCTTCAAAGCTGGCTAGTACCCCATTATAGAACTCCATCTAGCCTCTGTAACTTCCACCCAGGCGGGAAGACGCCCTCTGTCAAGCAACTGCTAAACAGCCTCGCAAAGAGTTCGGGCCGAAGTGACCTTGCGAGCTATCGTATATTATAGGTACCAGCGGCTTCGGCGTCTTGCGGCCGCCGCCTGTATATCCTGCGCAGCGACCGGGACAAAGCCTGCCAGGAAGTCGCCGACGTTTGACAATGCTGGGACGTGCGTCCTCGGAAACAGATGATCTACAATCCTCATCGCGAGCGGAGCAAGCTTGCCGGGGCAGTTGATACTCTTCACTTCTGTTTTGTATTCGCTACCCCACATGTCTTGGTCAGTGGATTCGCAAAGCACCAGAAAGCACTTGGCCTTGCTTGTCCGGATAGCGGCCTAAAGTGCTTTGGGGCAGGTCTGATACTCCTGCTTTTTGTCCAGGAAGTAGGGTGTACCGTACGCTGGTATTGTCGCCTAGCCCTGACGCAGTCTCTCTATATTTAATATCTATATTTTATATACTTAAATATTGGAAAATTCGTCGCTTAGGTCATCAATGTTGACATTAACTGGCTCAGTCGATTTTTTCATTCCGTTTCCTGAGCTGTTTTTGCTATGTAGGGCTATGTAGTTTAGGTTGGAACATGTAGACTTTAATGCATTATCTTTTGGATAACATATCTATCCTTATGGGTAATAGTCTTATACCTAACCTATGTATCGGAAGCCAAATTGCGCTTTCTGATGGCAGTTTTTATGTTAGCGTCGAACTAGGGGTTGCTGAGAAGGATGTCTGAGGAGTTTCTGACTAAGAGGTTCACACTCATCGAATAGATATTCTAGCTCTGAATGTAAATGTAAGCGAGTAGAATAGTTTGGTAAAGTCTCTTGTGACGCCTACCGTGCCCATTAAGATAAAAGATAAAGATAAAGAATAACTAGTAAATGTAAGAGATAAAAACCCAGAAGTACACTAAAGAATAAGGGTAATAAGGATAATAATAAGGAATTCAAGTTCAAAATATTTGCGCTCGCGCGCCAATGCGTACGTACAGGGGGTAACACTGGACCGACCAAGCTGTCCAAACTGAACCACCAAATTCCACGCAGGCGGCGGGCAGACTAGGCCTATCCGGGACCGACAGCCATTGGATGAGATACTCTTACCTACTAGCACGTATCCCGTAGTCAGTAGCAGGGTAATTTTTTGGTAGAACCGGATCCGTGGATCTGGCTCTGGTTATAAATGGTAGTTAGTTCCCGTAGTAATCCTCCTTCCCCTCTAAACGTCCGGCTCGGACAACCGATCCGTTACTCCCTCTCTCTCTCTTGCGGCAGATCTAGCGCTCCTTAAGCAACTCCCTCTCTCTCTAGCGGTCCCTGACAGAGCCGATACCGAAAGAGTAATGTCGAGCTGGGTGTAACAAAAAACAAGCTAACAGAATAAGCGAACGAGTTTGACAGGGAGAAGTGATGAATTAATACAGCGTTTGCAAAAAGATCAGATCATACCGAGGCAGTGAAAAAGCAACTTGCAAAATTAGGTGCAAGACACAGAAGGGACAGGAGCTCTACAGCAAGTACGGCACTTGAAATCGTAATAACAAAAGCAGAAAAACAGACCACCGAGATGGAAGAAGAAAAAGAGAGGACCATAGCGGACAAAAGGGTGAAAACGGAAATCGTAGACGGAATACGCTGCTGATGCATCCGATACCAAAAACCGATTAATCCGTTGGAATTCCTGAGGAAAATGGCAATGGGCAGCCGGGTACGGAAGCCAGTAGGATCTGGTGTTTCAGGCAATGCCTTCTAGCCGCCATACTAATGGAACATAACTCCGTCCGAGACTAGAACATGGGCTCAATACACGGCAGAGCAACTCTTGCCGCCGAGGTATGAAGAGCAACTGGAGGCTCAGATTACAGAGTTGAAACAGCGGGAAACCGAACCCGTAAGAAAGTACACAATGGGACATCGAAAACTGATGTGATTGACGAAGTTATCAGAAAAGAAGTAATGCGACCGCGTATACAAGAACTGTAGAAGCAAAATAAAACTGTATATGCAGAGATCGAGGTTCACACCGCTAACAGAGTTTCTAAAACTAGCTGAAGAAGTTGAAGAGATAGCCGTGGCACCAACATTTCAGGCCAGAAATTTGCATGCGATGTGGTGGCACCGCGCATGCGGCACGAACATGCAGTAACCCGCCAAGATTGTTCTGCTGGGTATGCAGAGAGCAAGGCCGCGAGACGCAGGAAGCCTGAAGATATAAAGCAAGCAGCTCAGGCGATGGGAAAAGAAACAGCACCAGAAAAGCAAATAAACTTCGAAGAATTAGAAACAGTGGCCAAAATAATAATCGGCGAGAAAGTGGCAAGACCAGGTACCAAGATCTAAGGGAGAAGGGCAAGTAGACCGGAACTAGGACAGAGGACGCTGGGACGGTTTAAAGCAAATATTCTATTTGGAGGGAGATCATTCGCAATATCAACCATAATATTGGAAAGGTTGGCAGATGGAATCTTGTTGTTCATGGGTTTATTGGCAAGAGTGCGCAGCGCACAGAGCTGCGGAAATCTGGAACTGCTCATAACAGCTGCGGGTGAGGCAGGAGAGAGAGACAGGATAACATGGAAAAAAGCCGTCAGAGGAAGAGTGCAGACCTTTCTGGAACGCGGTTTGTAATAATACCACACACAAGATATACCGTAGATAAATCCGAAGCAGCAGTCAGTCATAAACGAACGGGTAGACAATTATTGACCTCAAGGCAAATAGAACTTTCACGCAGTCCTTACTGCGCACAGGTAGTTATAGTAAAGAAAAATAACAATAACAATATTTATGAACTATCGGTTATTGAACGCAACACGGAAAAAGTCGGCGGCAAGAATGAACTTCATTCTGGACCTACTCAGATAGGCGAAGTTCATAAGCACGATATATTTGAAATCAGGATATTGGCAGATTCCGATGGAGGAAGGTAGTCGACAATACACAGCGTCCACGGTACCCGGTCGCGATCTCTTATAATATAAGTTAATGCCCTTCGGGCTAACCACGGCTGGCGCCTTTCCAGAAAGCATTGGATACAATTTGTGCTTCTAAAAGTCAGCTAGATCAAGGCACCGATACTGTCATGCCCAGACATCACGAGGCAGTGCAAGATACAAACACACGACAGTGTCCTAGGAATAAAAGCAATATTAACGCAGAATGGGCTAGACGGAGAAGAGGTAATCTGAACACGATGGAGCGAAATTATAGCACAACAGAGATTAAATGTCTGGCTCTATTTTGTGGTTTCAAGAGGTACAAGATGTAACTTAAAGGTTAACAATTCGCAGAAGTAACTGACCACATGGCATTCAAATGGCTTAACCCAATCGAGAGTCTATCAGAAAGGGCCCCTCACGTAAACATTCTCCCCCCCTTGCAATCACTCGGGTTGCAACATTGTCGTCCTTCTTATGGCTGGTTTCAGGCTCCTGAGAGGCAGCAGATGCCGTGATCAGGGCGCATCCCACGGCGTTGAGATCACGAAGCTGACCGGAACGTTAGGATGCGTTGAATTCTTCGGTTTGAACGGATTCCGTGCAGACTCGGCTAGGGTACGACTAAGTACCTCGAGAACGTCTGCCTTTGGGCGAAATTGCGTTGATCGGAGCGGATGAATTCCATGCAGACTCGGCTACGGTGGAACCAAGTACCTCGGGTACATCTGCTTGTGGAAGAAATTGCGTTGAGTGGAAGTGCTGACATTAGATCTGGTTTGGATGAAGAATAAGCGTGAGTGATGGTTCTTAATTTGCAATTTAGGAGTAGGGAGGTGCCCGATGCTGCTAAGGAGCCGCGTGATCTGAATGTACTGAATGCAGGATGCATCGGTCCCCACTGCGGCAGGTTCGCTCGGAAAGTTCGTGGGCCAAACAGTTGGAAAAATAGCGGTGGACGGTAACCCGGCGGGTCCTCTTTTTAGAACTAAGGTTGAGGAACTGTGGGCATTTCCGGACCGGGTGGATTCCGTTTGCAGACTCGACAACGGTAGGAGTTGGTGCTTTTAGAACGCCTGTCTCTTAAGGCGGTCGCACTGCGATTTGGAAGGAGTTGGTCGAACGGACTTTTGGATGCGTAGGAAACTCGCGTGGTAAATACTTGCACATTTGAGTGTTCGTGGGAAACTGCATAGCTTCTCAAAATGGGCGTGGGTCGTGGACTAGACGGTGTGGAAGGTCTCTGAACGCTAGCAACCGGATTGTCGCGGTGCAACAGGCTATGATGCCGCCCGTGGCACGTAAGGCAGGAGTGGGCACTAGTGCAGTCCCGGTGACGGTGGCCTCCAACAAAACAATTCAAGCAGAGTTGCTTTCTTATGATGTAGTCGGATCGATGACTTACATTCATTGTTTGAAAACGGGGACATGTACGCAGGGGGTGATCTCCCATGGAACACAGATCACACCCTCTGGGAGTCGGATCTAACCTGGCCTCTTTGGAGTTGGGTCTGTGCGTAGGTGGGTTGAAAATTTACCTTCTTGGGGGAAAATGTTCTGGGGCGCTAGGCCAAACGTCGTCAATGGCTTCTAGCCTGCGATGGCGCTCCGTCAGAAAAGCGTTCAACTCGTTCCAGGTCGGAATTTCAGATTTATTATGGACCGACTGTTCCCACAGGGAAAGCGTGAGCGCTGGAAGTTTGGAAGCAATCATATACACAAGAAGAGAGTCCCATGCCTCGACTTGAATAGAGGACATCTCCAGGGCTGTTAGGCAACTTTGTATGGTGCGTTGCAGATCTTTTAAAGCGGTCCCGGATTCTTGGGGGATAGTCTGGATATTAGAGAGAATCTTCAGCTGACTGTTAACAAGCACTCGTCTATTTTCGAAGCGGTTTGTAAGGCTTCTCCATGCAGATATAAACCCTTCGTTGGTTCGAGGCGCCTTGGAAACAATGTCGTGCGCATCGCCACTCGTTTTAGAAAGTAGGTGGAATAACCTTTCCACTAGCGTAAGTCTCGAAATGTTTATGTATAGACTGCCTTGAAAAGGTCCCTAAAAGTGGACCACCGAATATAGTCTCCTTGAAAGACTTCGATATCCACTGGTGGCAGACGATAGCCAGTAAAAGTGGGTGGTTGATAAATTCTTGAAGCTGGGCGACACACCTTGAATAGATGGAGTAGCAGTACCCGAACTTGGATTCAAGCACTGCTGAGGCGGTCGGATCGTCGTCGTACACGGAGCA
This sequence comes from Drosophila seguyi, assembly GCA_008042675.1. Classification (NCBI taxonomy): domain Eukaryota; kingdom Metazoa; phylum Arthropoda; class Insecta; order Diptera; family Drosophilidae; genus Drosophila; species Drosophila seguyi. The sequence goes on along the minus strand of VNJU01009769.1, from coordinate 18,199 downwards.
GCTTTCATAGCCCTTATCCACCTTCTCCCATAGGGCCCGGATCTCGTCAAGATAGACATATGTGAGGGGAAAGAATGGCCGTTTCCGAAGTGTCCGGAGTGTGGATATAAGACGCAAAATGACTCACTCGTTCCGTAAGGCAACATCTGCGGCAGTTTGAGCTATCTTCCTGTTGAGTCTCAGAAAATTACCTTTAACAGCGTTTACGGAACTTGCACGCTTCGCAAAAATTGATAAAAAATTTGTGGAAAATGGTGGACGGTTTGCCGAAGAAGAAGGAATATAATTCGCAAAGAAAGTGGTTCGAACTGTGGCCACTGTGACACTGGCACGTAAATTAGTGACCTGGAGACTGGCCAGAAGACGAAGAAGACGTTGATTCGCCTTGTAAATTGTACTTAGTGGAGTTGGTTTAAAAATCGCACCGAAAATATAACCCAACAACTTGGCGAATGCTACTGCGGGCGGATAATGCCTTATGCAGATTGGAACGCCGAATTGGGAACCAGAAAATATACACAAGAGTCCGAAAAGCTGATGTCCGAAAAGCTGATGTAGTCGAAAACAAGTATGTTAATATAAATATACATATATATGTCAACCATTCGTGCTCCTCTTTCTGAGTCACCTAAAATGTAATCCTCCACGTCCGAGCCACGCAATATACATATATATATATATATAGGTGACTCAGAAAGAGGAGCACGAATGGTTGATCTTGTCCCGTAACACAAAATAGATTGATTAATAATTAAGGAAGTTATTAGCCACAAATTAATAAATTTAATTTATCGTAATTATTACGGAGCCGGAAAGGTGGAATAATACCTTGGCTTTAGTTCGGGCGAAAAGCTCACTGAATTATGCTGTCGGCTAAGCGGTGCATGTATAAGGGGCGCAAGAGAACGAAAAAAAAAATACCAGCAACAACAAACCACGGCGGCTGCAGCGGCTATGTCGAAGCTTTGTGAAAAACGCAATCGAGGTCCCGCCCGTGTGGATTTGTAATAATGTTTCATTTTTAATTTTGTAGTTTTTATTTCGTTTTTAATATGTATTTATGTTTGTTTCGTAGCGAAAGTTAGTTCTGGGATCGGAGGAAGAAAATATATGTTTAAAATATGGACATGCATACGAATATGTAGAGGCATGTGTTGGCACAGTGGAGCTTCGATAAGTGGACTGTATTTGAAATAAAAGGACAGAAAATTTATATGGAGAAAATTGGCACACAAGCAAAGAATATCGCGACAGCAGCGGACTTTTCGGCGAACAGTGAAACTCCTGAAAATAGTGCACACCGGTTGGCCGATATTAATAATGTTTTTTTTTACCACATAATTTAACTTTTCACTTGACAATTTTTCGCGGAGGTAAAATTGCACCAAAATATGTGCACAAGTTAGCACGAGTGCGTGTGTAAATGTGTACGGATGCACATATGCCGCGATCGTTGGCAAATTTATGTACAAAAGGCGAACCAAAAACAGCAAGTAATATGGCACACACAAAGCGGAGACGGATTGAACATTTTGACGAACGATGAGGAGAAATATAAATTTCTTCGCTTCCGTTGTGTTGGGAAAACCCGGACGTGGAGTTGACATGGAAAATAATCTTACAGCAGTGATTTAATGTTCGGACCACTGCTGAAGATCGGCAGCGAGAGGGAGGCGGAACAGAGGTACTTATCGTTAATGGCTGCACCACCAGAGCTGCTGGTGAAAAAAGAAACCCTGGACGATATCCTTATCCGGCTCGGGGGCGTCGTGGGATTAATCGGGGTGCATCAGCTTTATTGTGCTGCATACATAAGACGACTAAAAAAGCTTAAAACTAAAACCGCGCTCCAGCTCGCTTTCGTTCATCAAAGCGATGGCGGAAGATCGACGGCAGCCGACCGCATAGCTCGGTTACAGCCCGAGCTCCAGAGCGAAGTGGGCACAGGGGAGGCCGAGAGCGTAAGCGCACAAGCGGGGCGAGCGCGGACGGGAGCGAAAGCTCTGTGCGCGGGGGCGGCACAGTGGCCCCTCACGTAAACAAAGTTCAATAACGTAAAGGCAAACTGAACTCATTGGCAGAAACCTTATCGAGAGCACCACAAGCGGAACTAAACGTCGTGAGCCAAATGATGAATTGAATAAATGGAGACAGGCTTTATAAACTGAGCGGAAACAAGAAGGCTCCACAACCTTGGAAACTGTGCGTAACAAAGGAGGAAATCGAACATATACTTATGAAAAACCACAGCAAAGCAGAAACGGGTCACTTGGGCACGTTTAAAACGCTAAAAAGGGTGAAAAATCGATACTTCTGGCCGCGACTAGCAAGGGACGTGAGAAAATTTGTCAGATAGAGTAACTGCTCTTAACAGAACAAGGTGTCGCAACGAAAAACAGCAGGGAAAAATCCGACGAAAATTGCTGAGCAAGGGCGGTTTTAAGGACGTATTAGCGAGTTTTCGTAAAACTTAAGATATGGTCTTGGCGCTCGATACTCAAATTAAAAGCCTAAAGCTATTAAATGAGTCTCCTAGACGCAAAGAACCGCTAAAGGCATCCAGGCGGACCCCAACCTCCAGCGGCAGACTTAAAACAGATGCCTCCAGCGTCACAGTTCTCGACCTCAGAACCAATTCGAAGAGTCTCGAGATATAGTAACAAGAAAGATTCGGCAACCGAATGTGTTCCAAGGGTGACCGTACTCCCGGTGATCTCCGTTTTGTTCCTCCAAAGCCCTGCTAATTTGTCGGCCCAGGGTGTCAGGCCCGGACTACCGGCCTATATTGGCAATGCAGACATGCAGTCTGTATAGCAGCAGATATTTGTTTCGCGGCTCTCCCCTTATCAACCATGGGAAGATGTAATTTCCTTTATCCAATGCAAAGTTAGAGCCGAAAAAATTAAGGTGGACAATTTAAAATTTTATTCCGCTAGGCATATTTAATCGTTTAAAATAAGCGTCCCAAAAGAACTTTTTGACACTTTCGGGGTTGTGCGCGTCGTACGTTTGTCTTTATTTGTGGAATGGTAAATTAGAACTCATAACAACAGTGTTAAACCTAGCTTCGGTGAGCGGATTGAAAGCTCAGTGGACTGAAAGTCCGGAGGAAGAGGGAGAGAGAGAGTGTACGGGATCACACTGGCTCTAGAAATTAGCGCTCATTTGGAGTGAATATCTGTCCCCCCCCCCCCCCCCCCCCCCCTTGCGAGGATACGCACCAAAACAATTAGAAGACCTTCCCGGCCTCCTTGCGAGGATACGCAGAAAGATATTAGGAGGCCTTAGCTTGGGAAAGCGTTGGATACGCCGAGCACTCGTCGACATGGAGGTGCGTGTGGTGATCCTGACCACACGACATGCATCGGTCGTCACTGCGGCAAGATCCCGTGGAATGATGGTGGGCCATTCAATTATCCATGACTACCTGCAGCCGTTTCTCAGCATTCAGCCGAAGGAAGTAGTATAAGGAGGAATCGGTACACTGTTGCACTTGTTGCTTGGATGCAATAAAGTGTGATGCCGACCGTGACACTTAAAGCACTTGTGGGAGCTTGTGCAATTTTGGAGTTAATGACCGCTTGCAAAGCAATTTAAGCACAACTGCTTTTTTCGGATGTAAGCGGTGCGATCCTCTGTCGTCATCTGGAGGAATCGATTACATATACGCACTGGATGGTTCTCTTTGGAACATTAATCACATATTTTGGATATCTAACGATCCTCGTACTGAAGGATTTCAGTATTTGTGGCAACACGTCGGAGGGTGTCGGTTCGGACGGATGGAGGCGCAACTTAGGAGGTTGAATAGAATCTATACTCTCTAGAGTTCTATTTCGCTCCGCTAGGAAAGAATCAAGTTCCAGCCACGTAGGATTGTCGGATTTGTTCGGGATAGATTGCTCCCATAATGAGAGCGTCAGCTTTGGAAGCTTCGTGGAACACACATACACCAGGAGACAATCCAAATTATCCGTAGGAAGGCCGGACAAATTTAGGGATGTGAGGCAGTTTTGAATTGTATTTTGCAGCTCCTTTAAGGCTGCCGAAGACTCTTCTGCGATGGACTGCATGTTTAATAGCTTTTTCAGTTGGCTGTTCACCGGCGCTGGTTTATTTTCGAAACGCTCATATAGAATTTTAAGGGCTGAGCGGGAACCATCGTTGGTGAGTGGCGAATTGGAAACTATGGAATGAGCTTTACCACTAGTCTTGGCATTTAAATAGAACAACTTTTCGACAGCGGTCAGCGCAGGATTGTCTATATAGACCGCTGTGTAAAGGTCTCGGAAAGTCGGCCAGCGAATATAATCGCCCGAGAAAATTTTCGTATGGCACGGAGGAAGCTGACAGCTAGACTGAAAGGAAATTTGGGGCGCAGGGGATTGGACTTGACTCTTCCATTAGCTGGGTGGAACACCTTTCGTAAATAAAATATGAATACTCATAGTTTGCCTTTACAGTAGGCAAGGTGTCCGAAGCGCGCTCTAAGCCAACTGAAATTCGCTTTAAACAAGCTTCGTGCTCTTTCTCGACCTTATTCCATAACGCTCGGACTTGGTGGAGATGAACTTGGCATGTATATTTGGATCGACTGGTTTCTGCTGGATTGCAGAATCTGGACTCGAAATGACTCAGTCGGTCACAGGACATCGTAAATTTATTTAAAATGGAGGAAGTCATTCTGAATATATTTTTGGGAAATTTGCTGTCGTGAATATATATATATAAGGATTTCGAATTATTTATGTGTCGAAGATGAATTTGGAATTAAGGAGCCAATCGGAATATTATTATTATTGTTATTATTATTATTATAATTGCGAAGATGTACAAAGTAACTGAATAATATTCACTTAGCCGGAAAAATATACGGTCACAGTAATACGGATATGGATGAGCACTTGTATTTCTAACTTTATGAGTTAGTTGGAATTTATTAAAAATAATTAAGTGCAGAGGAGAGACAATAAATATATATTATGTTTATTTGGATGTAGCTCAGCTCAGGATAGAGCAGGGAAGAGTAAATAAATAATTAAGTCGGCGTTTTTGTGCCGTGGGTTTGGGCATCTATTTATTTATAGGAGCTGTGTGGACTGTATATTAGATTTTTGTCTTGGAAAAATAATATATTATGTTAATCCAGGATAGGAATAAATAATTTTTTTTTTCTTAAGATGCTGGGTGAACTATTTAGATTATTAAAAAAATCTCGTGCGAGAGTATGTTTATTTATTTTGGTGTAAATTATTATTAACGATTGTAGATCAGCGGAGTGGACTGTATTGGATATGTGTACGTAGGTGTGGATATAAATGCAAGAGGAACACAGTGAACGAAGAGAAAATTGGAATTGAAGTTTCACTGTGGCTTATGGCATTTATTTAAACATACACTTTTGATTTCTGAAATTCGCAGAAATTTAATAGAAAATAATTGCGACAATTGGAAAAGAAAACTCGGACTTGGAATTGGAAGCTGACGTAGTGTCGGAATAATCCGACTCGGACTGCTGGAAATGGATGCATTATCCAGCTCGAAGGACCAAATGTTCGGAGGGGGATGGCTTAAAACTGAAATGCACTCGATAAGGAAATACTTTTCGGGGTATTGCGCGTCGTGCATATGTCTTTATTTGTGGAATGGTAAACTAGAACTAAATACAAGAGTGTAAAATCTAGCTTCAGTGAGCGGATTGGAAGCTCAGTGGACTGAAAGTCCGGAGGAAGAGGGAGAGAATGAGGGTGTACGGGATCATACTGGCTCTAAAAATAAAGCGCCCTTTTGGCAGTTTGGTAGTAAGCTGTCCACGCGTTCAGTTAGTTGCTATTCTCCAGAGATCGTATTGGACAGACTTGTTGTCTTGTTGTATTTTAAAAATTAAAAAAAAAAAAATTGACTATTTATATATAACATTATTGTCCAATATTGTGTACACGCGACATCCTGTAACTCTTGACATTGCATTTTTTTATTTTTATATTGAGCTCAACTCTAGCTTATACGTCTGTCTTGTCTATTCAAAAAATGTTAAGCCACACTAATTTTAATTCGGACATAAGAGCGTTAATGTGTGAGCACATTCACGACTCAACGACGTGCTTGTTCGGGTTAGGTGTTATTAGGAGCGAAAAATGAAAATATAGAAAAGGAATATGAGGAAGTGACTACTGGCGTGCTCCCATATTGTTTGCTTGCATTCGTACTAAATGGGGCAGTCTTAATATTTGTAGTATGGGAAGTCTACCTACGTTTGAAGTTATAATTTGCACATCAGACTCTAAGGGTTCATGCAATTCAAAGGACATTCTACATGGGCTAAACACTAAGAATAAAGCATCTAGTATTTCTACTCGGTACGTGAAAGTTAAGCTGACCCAACAAGTCACCCAACAATCCACGTAACCGTGGATTAGGTTAAAAATAAAAGTAATGTCTTGCTTCTACGGTTAGATGATGATAATTGAATTGTGAAGAAGTTCTAAGGCTGGGATTGAAGCTCAGTCACACCAGAATCTCTTTACAGAAAATTTATAAAGATCTGGAACAAGGTCTTCGATAAAACGCATTCTTGCCGGAAAGATACAGATACTATCAAAAATCAAATTTTTGATGACAAAGGGTCGTAAAACTATTGCATTCGACAGGTTATAGTTCAAAAGGGCTGAATTCAAAAAATTATTCAAATCGGTTAAATATTTAGGAAGTTACACGTTACATATAAGAATTTCCTGCAGTACCTGTCATCAACGATTCATCAACATTTCATCAACACATATGGAGCTGTGTTGATGAAACGTTGATGACAAGCCCATACAACGATGTTTTCATCAACAACAATTTACAAAAATTAATCACCTTTTCATCAACACTTTGGAACAAAAATTCTTTAACACTTATACCAAAAATTCATCAACAAATTGTTGATGAATTCATCAGCAATTAATCAACGATTCATCAACAACTCATCAACAATTAATCAACAATAAATCAACGATTCATCAACGATTAATCGAGGATTCATCAAGGATTTTTAAAATGTATAAATTTATTTTATTTATTTATTTATCTTATATTAGTAACAATAATAATTTAAATTAAAAGGAACTTATATTTAAATTAACAACATAAATATATTGTAAGGATCCGCTCAGATGACGTAGCCTGACCAATGCACTATGGGTAATTTGACCACTTTTGGTGACCAAAACCCATTTTTTGAAAGTCTGAAAATTAAAAAAAAGGTTTCAGTGCAATGCATTCACAATACACCAATCTTCAGTGTTGCATAACAGAAATTTTTATAGAGGGCGCCACAACAAAGGAATCAGCTGATAAAACAGCTGTTGCATTTGCAATGCACGCGCTCCTGCCATTTAAAGTTTTGTTTGCTCAAGTTTAAGTCATCAGAAGGATAAAACTAAACAATATAACTAAAATTTTTGAAATGAGTTCGAATCTGTGTGGTTTGTATTATGTGTTTGTGAGCGTCATTTAAAAAAAAAAATCGTGTTGTCCCCTTAATAAAGCAAAAATCTCAGTAGCGCTGCAAGTTCATATTTTGGATAAAGACTTATGTTCCGTAAGGGATTTAAAGTGAGTCCAGAAGAGTCCCTCCATGAGATGTATTGTATATTAGAGAGGATTAAATTTTTGTTGAAATGAATGTTATTAAAAATATCACTTTCTACGATTTTAAGAGAATTTTTTATTTTTAGGACACAACATCAATTTGGCAAACGCAGATTTGGCACGAAGCGAGGGGAAAAGTCGCAAAGGAGAATTCTGTGTTTAATTTTATTAAAAATGCCATATCAGAAGTGGATTTTGAAAGCGATATTATGGACAAAGCGAGTAAAAAATTTTTCTACCGCTTGGCTGCTCGGCGGGCATTTTCCGATCCCATGTTTTTTCAAACATCACTGGCATCGATGGGCAACTCATTTCCAATTTTCGAACAATTTTAATATGCCTTTCATGCCAGCTGCCAATTGCAGTTTCAAAATTCCAAGCCTTCTGTTACAAAACTGCTGAGATGGGCATTGAGAAATACCCCTGGTTGCCAATGACAGCCAGTGTTCATAAAATTCTAATTCACGCAGTGATATTATTGAAACAGTGTGCTTCCTATTGACTATTTCGGAGAGGAAGGAGCGGAATCTCGCAATAAATTTTATAAATCTGATTGTCTGCGTCACGCCAGAAAATGTGGGAGGGTTAAAAACTTAACAGACGAGTTTCAGCGAGCTACAGATACTTCTGATCCGATTATTTCTTCAGTGAATTTGGATAAAAGAATTCAGCGACAGAAAAAAATGTGTCTTCCATTAGAGGTTTTGGACCTATTAGAATGCCCATCAAATCCCGATGACACCACCCCGGGTGAGGATGAAAGCTCTTTGAATGTTGTGGACTTCGTACATCAATATAATATTGTGTTGGAGAACTAAGAGCAGTACTGTTTTTTAAAAGGTGTGTAGGGAAATTATATGTCTTAATATACATTGTTAATAGTATTTCATTACAGGGCCACAAGATGCTTTAGATGGGCTTTATGTTACTTTACTTATGTTACTTTACGTTGTTAAAAGCGTGCCACGCCCACTATTTTCCAAAAAATTATAATCTAGTACTGTTACAGAACTTTTATTTAAATTTTAATTAATTTCTACCGATAAAAGATATTGGTCAACTTAATCCGATGCAAAAAACAGATGTCAAAAATCTTGCTCTGTTCTCGAGCTATTTATTTTGGTCACCAAAAGTGGTCAAATGCCATAGTGCAAGGGCATCTACAAAAAATAAACAGTTAATAAATATAAAAAAAAGCAAAAATTACTAAATGAAATCTTACTCACAAGAGCAATATAAATCCGCATAAAACGCTGAATTCCAAAGTGTTTCAAATAATTTTGCTGTTTGTTTTCTACAATTTGGTTATTATAAAAATATGCATAGACTGCTGTACAACACACACTCGCGGTATAATGGAATTTGTTAACAAAATTTAAGTTTTCTTCAATTTTTTTTCAGCTTGAACATATTGTCTCCTGACTTCTTTAAAGTTAAAGCGCAAATAAAAAACCACGCTCACCACGCTTGTTTGTTGAGAGAGCGAGAGTTTGAGAGAGCAAGAGTTTGGGAGAGGGAGACTTTGGGAGAGGAAGAGCCTACTACCGTTTTTGTTGATGACTTACTGATTAATTTAGGCTTTTTTTTCATCAACGTTTCATCAACAACTTGTAATCAATTTTTCATCAACCTTTTTGTGTGAAGACAGAAAAATGAGAGCGCCAGAAAGTCGGATTTGACTCAACATTTTTTGACCAGACTACGATCTAATTTAATATCAATTAAATTAAAGTTTAAACTAGATATATCAGTACCAACCATACTTAACTCTTCTCTAACTATTGAAACTGGTGATGAACCGGAATTAACAAAACAAAATGACAATGACCAAATAGAGTCAGAAGAGCTCGAGACAAACCTTAAAATAATAGAGCAGGATCTAAATAACCTCACTATTCCAGCTGTTTTGATGTCAGATCTAGATAATTCCACAGATTCCGATACTTCTTCAAGCATAATAGAGAATAAACCAGGCAATAATAGCACAATGGCGCAAATCAATATCGATTTTATTCATACAGCCACTAAGTTTATACCAGTTTTTGATGGTAAAGCTGAAAACTTACAAAGTTTTATTGATGCACTACAAATTTTGGAATTAATGGCAGGCGAACACGAACAATTATTTTTAGAAAATAAAATCACGGCTAAAAGGTGTAGCCAGAAATTTAATCGGAAATTAAACAACTATAACTGAAGTCATTTCCAGATTAAAAATCAATGTCAAAAGCGAAACTGTAAAAGTATTATAAACAAAACTGATGCACCTACAGCAACGCAATAAATCTGCCAACCAGTACACATTAGAGGTTGAGCAGATGACTGAAATGTTAGAAGGTGCATATATAACAGACGGTTTACCGCCCAGCACGCAATCAAAGCAATGACTATAAATTGCACAATCGATAAGATTAAACTTATCATGCAAGCTGGTTCCTTCAATACCATGAATGAGGCCGTATCTAAATTTGTAAATTGTTGCACAGAGGCAACCGGACAGCCAAACATTGTCCTATATTACAAAAATAAGCCACAGCGCGGCGGAAACCGCGGACGCGGAAACTATAGAGGTAATTTTCGCAGTCACAACAATAACTACAATAACAATATTTACAATAACCAATACAATATCGAACGAGGCCAATAGAGAGGAAACTCAAGAGGCCGTGGCAACTCGAATCGAGGCCACAACTATAACAACCCAAGTAACGTCAGGGTAACCAACAATATATCGAAGACTCACAAACCCCTTTAAATACTCAACAGTATAAAATGCACGGATTTATACCGTTAATCTCAGTCAGAACACATTTGTATCGTTTAACCATGTGGCTTGGCCGTCAGCCAGCGGGCGTACAGGGGGAACAACTGGTGAGAAATCACCTGCCAAAACTGTCCGCACCGCTGGAAGTGCGACTATACTCTCCCCGTGAGGGCGGCTGGAAGCAGGTCCCAGTAGGTCATGTCTCTGCTGAGGATGCTGACGAATGGTAGTCGGGCGGGGAGAAGAATACTCCTGCCCAAAAAATTACCCCAATCCAAGGTGGAACAGCATATGCCGAGGGATGCATGTCCGGGGGGTGCTTGGACGTTAATTTGCGAACTCTGGTGGACCGGCCGACCCATCAGTTTAAAGTAGGCTTACCACGGTATGCAGGCTCTGCCGTGGCGGACCATCCCCATACCAGCATACTCGTGGGAGCAAAAATGAACAATTCTAAAAATAATAAACAAAAACATAGGTGGCCGCCAAACCTTAAGCTCGGCTGGGGACGTCCCCCTCTCAAATTCGAGCTCGAAGACGCCTAGCGGTCGAGCGCAAAACAAGGTGGAGAAGAGCTCAATAGAGCGCCTTTATTCGGTAGCCGGTGCTAACGGAAAGGACGAATCGATGGGTCCACCGAGCGGCGTGATCGGGGGCATGTCCCTCGACGTGACCGCAGGTTGTTCCAAAGGTAACCCCAATCCAAGAAGCCACGCCCAGCAGCAGCAGAGGAAAAAGACGCTCTACCATGAGCGGAGAAGAGCGGCTTTCATCCTCGCGAGAGCCAACCCAGCCATAGAGGCGGACCCGGAGCTAGCGGGTCTCATTAAGTGGGCAAGAGGTATCCTGCCGGACTTCAAGCCTGAGAAGGCGGGAAGGGGAGCAGCTCCCAAGGCCCAATCAGCCAGCGCTAACGCGGCAAAAATGCTCCAAAGCGTTAGCGCTCTTCTGAACTGCAACCACCGCAGCCGAAGCGTTCCAGGGTGCAGCCCCAGCGATCCTTCGCCGAGGTGACCAAAGGTATGATCCTGATTGGAGTGGTGGACGAGGGCTCCAGTGACGGACACATCCCGAGGGACTAGTGGTGCTGGATCGTTGGTGAGCTGCACAACAGGTTCGTGGAGGAGCGATGGAGTCGGGTGGTGCACTGCCCCGATGTGAGGATGCCGGTTGGCACCAAGGTAGTGTGAAGGTGATCGCGTGCGAAGACACGGACTCCGTCACTTTTAACAAGCGGGCGATCGCAGGATTGGGTGAAGTGTACCCAGGTGCTAAGCTCGCGGCAGTAGACTGGGACAAGATCCCCAGCACGCCAAGAGACAGGGCGTGGCTGTCCCACAAGCCGAAAGTACCGAAGAAGATTCTCAAGCTGCTGCAGCTGAGCAACCCCGACTTTCCCTCCTCTGACTGGCGAGTTGCCAAGGTAGAGAAGGCCGTTGGTCGGAGGCGCCAGGTTATCCTGACTTTAAACGAGGGGACATCCAAGGCGCTGAGGAATAAGGGGGGGCTTCTCCGGTACGGTTTCGATAGCGTGGCCGTGCGCGTTTATAAGGCCGACGCCAAGCCAAGCCTAAAAGAGGAGGACCCTGACTTGGAGGGACCTCGGATCGAGGAGGCGCCAGGACTGTCCGACGAGGAGGACATTCTGGAGGGCTACGTCTCCGAGGAAAGCGAATTGGCGAGGGGCCTTTGGGAAGTCGGGATGTCCGAGGAGGAGAATGGGCTGGATGAGTCTGCTTTTGATTTTATCCTTTCATCTAACCTACTGGTGGGAAATTCGGGTAACGAATCCACCTTCATCACTAAAAATCGCAGGGAGGTACTAGATATCACCCTTCTTTCTGAATCCCTCAGGGTTGCACTGATGTCGTGGAGGGTGCTGGAGAAGCACTCTTTCTCTGACTACAGATACATCCAATTCACGCTAGGCTTCGATAGGATCAACCCGGTCACTTTCCGGAACCCCCGGAGGACTGACTGGGCGAAATATAGATCCCAGCTGATCAAGATTCTTAAGCCCCCTCCAGCCCCAACCAATTTGGACTACTGTCCAGAGGGGCTGGAGCATCTAGTTAAAACCTTTACCGATGCTTGTAGCACGGCTATGGACAGGTCCTGCCCCCGTAGTAGGAAAGGGGGGGAAGACGGGGAAAAAACCACCGTGATGGTGTAAAGAATTAGGCTGCCTCAAAAAGACCGCGAGGCAGTCTTTCAATCTAGCCCGGAGCGCCAACACGGACGCATCGTGACGCCTATATAAAACTAACTTGTCCTCATATAATAGGGAATTAAGAAAGGCATAAGAAGGGCCTGGTCCGACTTTTGCTCAGGAATCCAGGATTACTTAGAGGCGTCTAGGCTGAGGAAGGTCATCTGGGCTTTGTCAAGCGCCCTGACGGCAGCTGGACGACCTCCAGCGAGGGGTTCTCCTGGATGCCTGTACGTCTCAGAGCAGCCCGCCTAACCCCCCTACATGGCGGGGTCCGTCCGAATTGGGATATCTTCTTAGTGAAAGGAATAAAAATTGGGTAATTAACAGCTACAGCCCATACAAATCCCCAGGGGTGGACGGTATCATACCTGCACAGCTTAGCTAAGCAGCTGAACTATCCACGCCCTGGCTTCGACTGATCTTTTCGATCATCCTCGACACAGGGGTCATTCCGAGTGGATGGCTCCGCTCAAAAGTAGTGTTTATTCCCACGGCAGGCAAGCCTTCGTATTGCACGCCCAAGGACTTCAGGCCGATAAGCCTCTCCTCGTTTCTACTCAAGACGCTGGAGAGACTCATTAGTCTGCACATAAGAAACACTATTCCCCAATCATCCTTATCAGAATGCCAACATGCGTATAGGAGAGGCAGGTCAACGGAGACAGCACTCCATTCGCTTACCTCTTTAATTGAAAAATCGCTCCACGAAAAGGAGTTCACACTCGTCGCCTTCCTGGATATAGAGGCGCTTTCAACAATATTCTCCCAGGCTCAATCACAACGGCACTGACTAGGCTGGGGATTAATCAACACACAGTGGGTCTCATTGACCGGATATTGCGTAGCAGAACGGTGGAGGCAACACTGGGGGGTTCAACCATCTCCAGACAAGTCAACAGAGGCACACAGGTGGAGTACTCTCCCCTCTCCTATGGAATGTGGCGGTCAATGAACTGCTTCAGGGCATAGAGGAGGGCGGCTGTCGGGTTGTCGCTTACGCGGATGATATGGCTTTAGCTTTCACGGAAAAATTCCCTCAAACCCTTTGTGAGTAACAGCCTTCGGTTTCTGGCGGATTGAACTGCCAGATGCGGGCTGGGAGTAAACCCAGCAAAGACTGAACTGGCCCTTTTTACGAGGAAATACAAAATCCCCAAGATGGTACTCCCTAAGCTCTGCGGGGTACCTCTCACCCTTAAAAATCAGGCCAAGTATCTAGGCCTTATCCTAGACAGGAAACTCGATTGGTCCCTCAACACGGACAAAAGGGCCAAAAAGGCCACAATCGCGCTCTAAACCAGCCGTAAGGCCATCGGGCTAAAATTGGGAATGACCCCAAAAATTGTCTGCTGGCTGTACACGGCTATTATCCGCCCGATACTCCTCTACGGAGTGGCAATCTGGTGGCCTGCCCTGGGCAAACTCAGAAAGATCGAACGCATGGCCGAGATCTGTGTAACAGGCGGCCTGCGCACGACTCCGGGGGACGCATTGGACGTTCTCCTGGACATCCTCCAATTGATATAATGGGAGAGATGACCGCGTCACTCTCGGCACTAAAGCTGAATGGCGCGGACCTGTGGAGAACGTCTCTCGACGGCACTCCACACATTATTAAAGGGAACCTTTACTACTGTGTCCCTTTTGATCATCCAATCACACCCTTCCAAGTTCTCATTCCGGACAGAACGGAATGGAACCTGGGACCACCTGGACCGCCGAGGTCCCTTCACATCTACACGGATGGCTCTAAATTAGATGGCCAGGTGTGAGGCGGTATTTACTCTGAGCACCTGGACTAAATGTCTTTTTTACGCAACCCGACGCTGGGTCTTTCAGGCAGAAGTTTATGCCAGCTCCCCCCCTCCATTGTATATTTTCGGATAGTCAGGCTGCCCTGAAATCACTTGAAGCCATATCTTCAAACTCGAAGACTATCAACGCCTGCCGCAGATCTCTTCACGAGATGGCGATGCAGTAGGACCTACACCTCATCTGGGTCCCAGGACATAGGGACATCGAGGGCAATTGCGCTGCAGAAGAGCTGGCCCGGCAGGGTACAACCTACCCTCTTCTGCCGGAGAGGGAGTCACTTGACATGCCCATGGCCACTCGCAGACTTCTCTGTAGGGATCACTTCCACTCCCTGGCGGACAGGAAATGGAAAACCCTAATAACCTGCCACCACTCAAGAATGATCTGGCCTAGCCGATCCACCAAGCGCTCCAAGGAGCTACTATCACTAAGCAGGGAAAGCTGCGCCCCTGCCGTTAGGGGATTTTCCGGTCACTTGCTGCTTGGCACACATGCGGTCAGGCTGTCAGTGCACCATAATGAATTTTGCAGAAGCTGCAGGGACGAGGAGGGAGAGGAGACTGTTCTCCACCTCCTTTGCCACTGTCCAGCCCTAGGCAGACGAAGACTGGAACATCTGGGCCACTTCGTCCTTGCGGATCTTGCGGAGCTAAGCGAGACACCTCCGAGGCAGATAACCCGATTTATCCAGGGATCGGGTTGGGGCTCTCTTACTTAGGATTGGTCTTTGGCCCATGAAGACCTGTACAGACGGGGATCTCAGCCTATGCGGCTGAGGAGCATCTTTAGGCTCAGGGCTTTGGCTTTACGAGCCGGTCGTCACCGCCCTAACCTAACCTAACCTAACCATGTGGCTACTGGAAAAGAACTTGTCTTATAAGACACAGGTGCGGACATTTCAATACTTAAAGAATATTCTGATGTCTTGAATGACATACAAGACAATTACATTATAGACATAACACGAATAAGTCGAGAAGTAACCAAATCCAAAGGGTTAACTTCTATAGAGATACAGACAACTAAGTATATAATCCAACACGAATTTCATATCGTGGATTTACAATTCCCTATTCCTTGTGATGGCATATTAGGATTCGATTTAATTAAAAAATAAAACTGCCTATTAGATTTCAAGCCATCTGAAGATTGGCTTATAATGAGACTAATAACTTAAAATTTCAAATTTTTGTTCCAATAACATACAGTTTTGACAACAACTTAATACTTCTGCAAGCAAGATCCCAGGCTTTAGAAAAATATAACTAAATTCAAATGAAGACAGTGTATTGATTCCAAATCAAGAATTTAAGCATGGTATTTACATAGCAAGTACCATAGCAACTTCTAAAAACGCTTTTATAAGACTACTCAATACAACAAATAAAGATCATGTAGTCAGTACAAAAAAATTTGCGTTTGAATAACTTTCGAACTACGAAGTAGTCAAAACTATTCAAGACAATAGAAGCAAATCTGTATTATCTCAACTAACGAAAGACTTTCCTCCACAATTCAAATCACAGCTTTCAAGCTTATGCACCCAATATACTGATATATTCCAATTGGAATCCAAACCAATAAGCAGAAATAATTTTTATAAACAAAAACTGAGGTTAAAAGATGAAACACCAGCGTATATAAAAAATTATAGAAGCCCACACAGTCAGGTGAACGAAATACAGAAACAAGTCGGAAAATTTATTACCGACGGGATTGTTGAACCTTCTGTTTTCTAATATATTAGCCCATTATTACTTGTTCCTAAAAAACCATCTCTAGGTTCAGAACAAAAGAAATGGCGATAAGTAGTTAACTATCGTCAAATTAATAAAAAGTTACTGTCCGATAAAGAATTTATGATATTTTAGATCAACTTGGACGAGCAAAACATTTTCCATGCCTTGACTTAATGTCAGGATTTCATCAAATTGAACTCGAAAAAAGTTCAAGAGATATAACGTCATTTTCAACGATCAATGGCTCATATCGCTTCACGCGACTACCTTTTGGTATAAAAATAGCACCTAATTCATTTCAGAGAATGATGACTATAGCATGGATCAGAACCTTCACAAGCATTTCTTTATATGGATGACTTAATAGTTATAGGTTGTTCCGAAAAACATATGCTTTAAAACTAAACAGACGTTTTCGAGAGATGTGGGAAATACAATCTAAAGTTGCATCCAGAAAAATGCTAATTTTTCTTTTTTGACTTTTCTTGGTTATAAATACACCGACAAAGGAATACTTCCAGATGACAAGAAATATGATGTCATTATGAACTTCCCTACGCCGCACAAGTCGGACAGCGCTAGACTTTTCAAAGCATTTTGCAATTAGAGACGTTTCATAAAAAATTTCGCCGAATATTCACGGCACATAACAAGATTATGTAAAAAGAATGTTCCTTTTGAATGGACAGATGAATGTCAAATCGCATTCCAATATTTAAAAACAAAACTCATGGAACCTACTTTGCTACAATATCCTGATTTCAGCAAAGAATTCTGTATAATTACTGGTGTTCCACAAGGGAGTCACCTTGGGCCACTTCTGTTTGTCATTTTTATTAATGACTTGTCTAATGTGGTTCTTAATTCCCACGTGATGAATTCCCACGTACGAGGATGACGTAAAAATATGTTTGCCACTGACAAATGATGACTCTTATATGCTTTTGCAAACTGACTTAAAAAACATGCAGTCTTGGTGCATAGACAATTTGCTATTTCTCAACAACTCTAAATGCAAAATTATTACTTTTTTCGTAAAAAGTTTTTGTCTGCCAATTATTCTATAGGGACGAGTGAGCTTGAACGCATTCATTCTGTTACTGATCTTGGAGTTCTTTTCGCCCACAATTTAAACTTTAACGAACACATTAGCTTTGTTGTTAGTAAAGCTAGAGTGGTTTTCGCCTTTGTCAAGCGTTGGTCTAAGGAGTTTGACGATCCGTACACCACAAAACTCCTTTATGTCTCTCTTGTTCGTCCTATTATCGAATACTGCTCGTGTGTATGACACCTCAATATGCGAAGTATCAAGGCCTTAATGAATCGGTTAAGAAACAATTCGTTTTGTTTGCTCTACTGGGATTACACTGGGACGGCCATCCGACTTACTGCGACAGGATGCGCCTCCTAAGCCTGCCATCTCTAATGGATCGTCGGATCTGTCATGGAGTGATGTTCATCTATAAACTTGTTAATGGCCATATATCTTCACAGTTCTCAAGGGTTGGCCACGTTCCCTACTAATTGTGGCAAAACACAAAGTTGAAAATGATTGAAACGATTATGTGAAACAATGTTGGGCAGAAAAATGATCGAGGAAAACGCTTATCAAAGGAAAGGTTTATCTAAGACATAGCCAGATTTAGCCTTCTTCAAGGCAATATTTGACCCCGGTAATGGGTACCATTAACCCTGAAAAAGGGTGCCACTTAATCCTGTAAAAAAAAGGGTGCCAATTAACAGCAACTCTGGTACTAAAGAACTAGTGAGATGGTTCTGAGGTGGGCTAGCTGAAGCCACCGGACGGGTCGCAGGTTGCGGATAGCGCAAGGCCTCCTGCGGAGGTTAGCTGCGAATAGCGACTTGTCGTGAATAAGCAGTCCCGGACAACAGCGGGTACCACACCGTCTGTAGTACCGACAAGGCGCTTGTCTGACCGTCTTTAACACATAGTCTTACACACACCAAACTTCCTACACGCGCTCCTACCCACATCCTTTCCCCAACATCTCACAAGGGAAGTGGTGACGTCCT